>JADGKE010003224.1:0-27610 GCA_026954515.1 Cladochytrium tenue
GTGGTGGTGGTGGTGGTGTGGGACTGTGAGTGGGGTGGTGAGGGAACTGCGCCTGTGTTGTTGGGTGGTCTGTCTGCAAACCTCTCTCTCACCCCCCTCCTACTTCAGACCTACCCCTGCCTTTCTCAGTCTCTCGGCAATCTGCCTGTCGGGGACGGCCTGTTTTATGGCCAGGGTGCTTGGCGGGTCGAATCGGCCTGTGTGTAAAACTCCTTCCTCACTCGGGCAGGGCTTCGTTGTTGGTACTTAATTTCGTTTTTTTTTTGTCATCGTGTGTTGTTAGTTTGTTGTGACACGGAGAAACAAGCACTTTGCTTTGCCTGGCTTGGCTCAACTCCCCAAATTAAATTGCCATGCACGCCCTTTATGTTGTTTGTCACGCGCACACCTGCCTCCATGTTTTGATCAATTTTGGATTGGCACGCTGAATTTTCGTTTGCCTCCCAAGCCAGGCGGCCGTTCATGCTCCATCAGCCGCAGGCCGCTCCGAAAATGGCGTGTCAAAACCAGGGAGGGGTGCTGGAGGGCAACAATCGATTCGATCCACATGTGCACCAGTGGAAGTGAGGCAGCCGCAGGTTGGCCAGGCAGACAGGGAAGAAAGTGAGAGGCACAGAGAGATATAGGAAACTGAGATAGAGAAACAGACAGAATGAGAGGCGGAGAGACAGAGAGACATATATAGAGAAAGGCAGAGAGAGACAGAGGGACAAAAGAGCGGCCGCTTGAGGTGCAACCAAGAAGGTCCCAGAAGCATAAATACTCTGCCGCCTCCTTTGACCTCTCCCATCCCCGCCTACCCACCTGCTTGTGCGCCTCGTCATCGTCTAGCCTGATCCAGAGGCTACAGTCGACTTCACCATTTGGTGAGTGATCCGCGTTGTGATGTTGCTGACGCTTGGTGGTGCTGACCGATCTGTCCACTTTAGCTTCGTCGCAGCGTTCATTCCTCACGATGGAGGCCCTGCTCTCGAACGCAGCCCAGTGCTGCCCGTTCCTTGCAAAGACCTCTGCCGCTTCCTTGCGCCAGCTGTCGTCGTCCGCCTGCCCTCACCCATTGGGCCCTATGAGGTCGGCTGCGATGACCACGTCCACCGGCTCTGGCGTCGTCGGCGGGAACTCGGCCTTGTTTCGGGCTGCCCAGCACTGTCCCGTTATGGGCCGCGCTATCGCGATCCGTTCGATGAAGGTTTCCCCTCGCGTGGGTCGCCACGTCTCCCAGAGGGCTGGGATCTCATCCAGCCACCCCAAGAACATGGCGTCGCCTCTGTCCGAGTCTGTCGCTGCTGGTCGTTTTAACGCTGTGCCCGAGTTTCTGGTCAGGGCCGAGACGGTTGCCACCATCAAGAAACCTGCTCCAGTACTCGAGACGAAACCGGTTGCCTTCAAGGGTGGTCGCTTCGAGTACGACTCGTTCTTTGCCGAAGAGCTTGACAAAAAGCACAAGGACAAGTCCTACAGGTACTTTAACAACATCAACCGCCTGGCCAAGTTATTTCCCATGGCTCACACGGGGACTGGTGAGCACGTGACGGTTTGGTGCTCGAACGATTACCTCGGCATGAGCAAGCACCCCCTTGTGTCCGAGACGATGAAGCTGACCATCGATAAGTACGGCGCTGGTGCTGGCGGAACCCGCAATATCGCTGGGAACGCGCAGCTGCACCTTTCACTGGAGCAGGAGCTGGCCTCTCTCCATGGCAAGGATTCGGCACTGGTTTTTTCTTCTTGCTTTGTCGCAAATGACGCCACTTTGGCGACTCTGGCTTCGAAGATGCCTGGCACGGTTATTTTCTCGGACTCTTCGAACCACGCTTCTATGATCCAAGGAATTCGTAACTCACGCGCCTCTAAGGTTATCTTCCGGCACAATGATGTTGCCCATCTTGAGTCGCTGCTCCAGCAGTGCGACCCGGCCGCTCCAAAGATTATCGCCTTCGAGTCTGTCTACTCTATGTGTGGGTCAATCGGCCCCATTAAGGAGATTGCGGCGCTTGCTAAAAAGTACAACGCTCTCACGTTCCTCGACGAGGTCCACGCTGTCGGCATGTACGGAAAGACCGGTGGTGGTGTTGCTGAGTACATCGACGCCATGGCAGACATGGACATTATCACGGGCACACTGGGCAAGGCTTTTGGTGTCGTTGGCGGCTACATTGCGGGCTCTGCTCGCCTAGTAGACTACATTCGCTCTTACGCGCCGGGCTTCATCTTCACCACTTCTCTTCCCCCTGCGGTTGTTGCCGGCACTCTGGCTTCGATTCGCCACCTTCGCAAGTCTGGCGTTGAGCGTGCTGGCCAGCAGATCAAAACCCGCCAGCTCAAGTCCATCCTAGGCGATCTGGGCATTCCCGTAGTCCCGAACCCTTCACACATCGTCCCCGTCCTCGTCGGTGACGCCGAGACTGCCAAGTCGGTTTCTGACGAGTTGCTGCTGAAGTACAAGATTTATGTGCAGTCGATCAATTTCCCCACCGTTGCCCGCGGGGAGGAGCGTCTCCGCATCACGCCCACCCCTGGCCACACCGATGTCCACATGAACTACCTTGTCGACTCGTTGTCGACTATCTGGCGCGAACGCGGGCTCAAGAAGGAGCACGACTGGGCGGCTGAGGGTGGTCGCGCTGGTGTCGGCCTGGACCGCCACGTGCCTCAGCTCGTCACTGAGGTGGATGTTGCTGCGGGGCTTGCCACCATCGACACAGAATCTGTCCCTCTGTTTTCTCGGCCCGGCGCCCGCCTCGTGGAGGTATCCGCCTGAAGGCGAACCTCAGTATCACCTATTCCCATTCGATTAATCGTATGGTGATAAGGAGGAGCCTCTCGTCGTAAATAATCGCGTTAGGCCGGATACTTCCTCCCCCCCTCTCTGGGTACCCTTTGTTCATGTTTTTTTTTTTTTGATCTCCCAGTTGGTTACCGTTTCCTTTTGTTCTTTGCTCTACCCGTCCTTCTCTCGGTTACCTATGCTGCCCCACCTTTCTTGAAGGCTGCCATAATCGGCGAGTGTAGTGATTCTTTCTTGCCTTCAAATTGCTGTACCTTCCGCCCACCCCTCCTCCTCTCACATTGTCCTTACCACGAAACCGTCAGAGTCAACACGAAGTAATCATCGACACCATCATGCGTTTCAAAGTAGTATGGTTCTAATGTTATTTGTATGTGAAAGACCCGAAGGAGAGGTTGAACCTCTTACGCTAACTCAAGCCTTGAAATGTGTAAATAAGCGAAATAGGAACTTTAGGAATGTGATCCATCTACTTCGGGGAAAAAACAACGTCATAAAGTCTTGTGTGTGTCGAGGCGCGGTGGCTACAAGTTAAACATCGAAAAAATGCGGCTCTCCCTAACGTACACCGAAATGTGTGAGAGTGAAGGAAATGGTTATTAAATGTAATACAGGATCCGGTTGGCGATCCTCCAAGAAATGAAAAAGTAAAAGTAGGAAAATAGAATCACAACACGCAGCACATGGGCACAAGGTAATCAACGTCGATCTAAAAAAAAGTATTAGGCAAATGCTCGCATAGCTTTCGGCCCTGCAGACAAAAGTGGCCGCTCTAAACGCACGGGGGAAGTCGACGGGTGGGCGCGAACGGGAAGCACAGGAATGGGGTGAGAGAGTGTGTGTCGGTGGAGCGAATGAAAAAGTTTGGGAGGCCTCTCAGCGCATGTTCTCCTGCCTACGGTGCTTCCCAACCGAGGCAGCGTTCAGCCGCGGCAGTGGCAAGGCGGCCTCGGGGGAGCCCGTCTCTGCCGTGGCATCGACCACGCCGTTGGGTTTAGCGGTGGCCGACGACGCGCGACGCAAGAACGGCGCCACCGACACGGCGCCGGCATACTCGAGCCCGTCGGCCCAGGCCACCAGCGGGCCCGGCGACGGTGACGTGCCAAGGGCAATGGAGCCGTCGTCGGGCTCGCGGCCGCGGCCAAGCTCCAGAGCGCGGTCCGAGTCGGCGGGGCAGATCCACGGCACCGATGGCGACGCGGCGCTGGTGCCATTGGACAGAGCGGTGGACGGCGCGACGGGGGCGGCGTGCTGGGCGAGAAGGCCGAGGATACCGGGGAAGACGACCTTGTCGATCGCGCGGCCCCAGAGGAAGGAAAGGTGCTCATATTCTGCGTGTCGTAGGAGGGGCAAAGCAGGTTCAGAAATGAGGAATGTGTACGTGGGGGGTAGAGGGGAGGGGTAAGGCTTACCTTCAACCTTCAGGCAGAAAACGGGGGCGGGGCTGGACCTGAGAATGTACGTAACATCCGCGAGACTGTCCTGCCCGCCCCAAAACAGTGCATAGGGGGTCTTGATATTCTCCGTGGGGAACTTTGGCACCAGGTGGCCGGTGGCGGCGTTCGGTACAACCGTCGGGTTATCGTCGTACATCTGGAAGCGCCCAGTACGGATGATCTGGAACCACTGGACGACAATTTTGACCGAAGTGTACGAGTACAAGTGGCGGTAGACGGTGGACGTGAACGCGATCATGTCCGAGTTCCAGGAGAACAGGCACCAGACTGCCAGGTTGATCACGCTTGAGTACGTTGCCGGAGTCAGGATGCCTTGCCAGAATAGCGTCGAGGACAGAAAGTTGCGTCGGCCAAAAAGGAGGTATATAACTTCCGGAGATGTGTTCACCAGAGCGTGGATAAGCTTGTTGTCGATCCCTGTAAAGCGAATAAACCATCGTTAATCTTCGATCAAGCACAAACACCAGGGTGTTAAGGTTGGTGGAAAAAAGGCGATCTTACCGAGTGGTTTGGTCGCAGGAGCCAAAGCAATGAACAGATTTATCTGTTTGTTCAGCTGCGGGCTCATTGATAGAGCAGAGAATCCTTGCATTGTGCCCTGCGAAAATCCAATGTACGACAGCGAGGGCACACCAGTAAGCGCAGTAATATACTCGACGGACGTCTTGAGGTCAAATAAAGCAAGGTGGTCCAGCCCAAAGTCCCAGAAGGCCTCATCTGTGGGCTTGAGGGTGGTGTGTTTGCAGCTGTACTTGTTTCCGCGCGTGTTGCCCAGCCACACATCGTACCCGGCCTCTGCCAGGACATAGGGGAGGCTCTTGTGCGGGTCGGGCGAGCAAACCCACACCTCAGAGCACATCATAAACCCGTGCCAAAGGAGGACCACCGGCTTTTTGGAATGCTGATCGGGGTTTGACGCATCGGCAACGGTGCCCAGCTGAGCATCAGAACGGGAGCCGGGTATCCTATGGAGAGAAAGAATGTACCCGTCCGGTGTAGTGGTGTAGTGAGACTCGAATGGGAACCCCCTACAGGACGGAGTGGTGGTGGGTTAGCTCACGCAGCGGCAGCGACGGATTGCCAGATCTGCCGGAACTAACCAGAAGCGAACAAAATCTTCGGTGGTGTGCAGCTGCTCGGCCCACTCCTCGGCCTCTGCGTCCGTGTTGATGATCGGCGAGAACGGCACGGCGCCGTCGAGATTGAACAGCTGGTGCGACGATCCGGACGGCGAGCGGATGTGGAAGCCCGACAGACGGCCCGAGGGCGGCGAGCCGACGGCGAAGGTAGCGCCGGCCTGGATCCCAGCGCTGCCTGAAGCTGCGGAGATCCTGATGTGGGTCGCTAGCGCACGTCGGACGAAGTCAGCAAGCCAGCGCAGTGGTGGGATCACGAAGAAGACGAAGCGCAGCACCGGCTCGGTGATCAGAAAGAGCACGGCGAAGAAGAGCCGGGTGTAGTCGGCCAACGTGAGGCGGCCAAGGATTGGGATGTGCATCTTTGTGGTCTTGGGGTGGTGGGTTTAAGTTAAGGGGAGAAAAAGGTTGTAAGACAAGATCGTTCCCGGCTGGTGTCCGCACAAGCCCGAATCTTTTCTGAGTATGTATACGTCATCGGTTGTAATACAGAACAGTGAAGGCGCCCCAGCGCGTTTTTCTTTTGCTAAATGGCTTCAAACAAGACTATTAAGTCTTGGAGCAGCTTTCAAATGCTACGGAGATTTATAACCCCTCAGAAATCCGAAGAGAGTGTTTATATGTACCTTTTTAAACTAACCTATCAGAGCCTGTTGTAGACCTCAGAGCCAAGGCTCAGGAAATGCGGAAACTCATTTGGCAGAACTAATACACAAAAATGGCGCAATAAATGGGTGTAACAAGCGCCACAGCAACTCCTCGGAACTGATGTGTTGTGTGGTAATGGAGGCAAAACAGAGCTATGCGTTCATATATGAACATTCAAAAAACTCTGCCAATTTTTAGAGGCAATGTCAGTTGTGCTACCGGTGTGCTACAAAGGGGGAAGCAAAGACATAATACTGAGCGTGCACAATAAATATGTACGGTAGTAGTGTTGTACGCATGCTAAGATAGGCACCTCCCTCCATTTTTGCACATAATTCTTGATGCTCTCTAGGCCTGTCTGCTGTGTTGGGTGGGCTCCTGCTCAACACTGTAGTTCAATAGTGCGATTTCCTTTCTTTCATTCTTTCTTTTTCATTCTTTCTTTTTTTTCATTTTCATTTTCTTTCTTTTCTTTCTTTCTTTCTTTCCCAACAGCCGTCATGCCACAGCAGCACCCACGCGCAGGCGCCGGAGGCGGCATCCGCAAGAAGAGCGGCGGGTCGGCGCTCAAGGGCCTCAAGGCCGCCCTCAAGGCCGCCGGCAAGCTCGGCCATTCCGCTGCCTCCGCTGGTGCGGCAAGAAAGGCCGCTCGCAGACCCGCCGCACATGCCGGAAAGGCCCAGCGCACGTCCACCGCCGTGCTACCTCCCAACCCGTTCGAGCTACAGTTCTCCCGCCCAAAGCACGACGTGCTCGGCAGGAAGGTCAAGGGAGCCGTCGGGAA
The DNA here is from genome assembly GCA_026954515.1 of Cladochytrium tenue. Taxonomy (NCBI): domain Eukaryota; kingdom Fungi; phylum Chytridiomycota; class Chytridiomycetes; order Cladochytriales; family Cladochytriaceae; genus Cladochytrium; species Cladochytrium tenue. The sequence continues at coordinate 6,814 of JADGKE010003224.1, forward strand.
GCCGCTGGCACAGCGCAAGCGTGCCGAGGAAATCCGCCAGCAGACCCTCGCCGAGGAGCTCAGGACCAAGGACCACGAGTCGGCCTTTGTCGACCGTCGCTTCGGCGAAAACAACCCGACCATGTCGCTCGAGGACAAGATGATGCAGCGCTTCATGCGCGAAAGGATGGTGCGAATATTCTCCGCATGCTCCGCGTGTTGTCCTCTATTCAAATCAGTCTGACCCCAACCGCAGAAAAGCTCAAAAAGGAACTCTTCCATTTTCAACTTGGAAGAGGAAGAGTTGACCCACCACGGCCGGTCGCTTTCTGCTCTGGATGACAGCGGAGATGCAGGATTGGATCTAATTGACTCCGACGACGGTGATATTCCTTAGCTGGGTTTCATTCTGATCTTTGAATATAGACGGTGAAATCGACAAGGATACTGTCGCTCACTCGCACTTCGGCGGTTTTGAAGACGTCCCTAAGGGGGTAATGCGTCCACGACAAAGAGGTTCTTGTAATTTATAACTTATTCCAGGATCATAAAAAATCTCGTCATGAAGTCATGCAGGAGGTCATAGCAAAGAGCAAATTTCACAAGCTTGAGCGGCAAAAGCAAAACGAGGAAGTGCTCAAGCTTGCCAAAGAGGTTGATGCTGACCTCGATAGCATCCGCGACCTTCTTCGTTCCTCGGCTGGGAGCCAAGATGAACCTCCAACCGAAAACGCCCCACCGCCTCAATCTACTGATCGTGCTCCCAGACCCTCGCAAATGGAAGACTATGACAGATTTTTGAATGACCTCAGAGGCGAGGCAAAGTCAGCACCTTCGGACAGGCTCAAAACTGAAGAGGAGCTTGCGTCGGAAGAGCGTGCGAAGCTGGAAAAGCTTGAGGTAAGGCGATTCGGTTCAGCTTAAAAACAGAAAGCGCTATGCTTGCGCTTTGTTCGTCAAAAATGACGCGAACCGCATTAATTTGATTCCTGTTTTACAGGAAGAAAGGCGAAGAAGGATGCTTGGATTATCTAACAATAACTTGGATTCAACAAAACCTGAGCGCCGGGCTCCTCAAGCTGACGATCTCGGCGACGATTTTGCGGACGATGCCGATGACGGAAGCGATGGCGACCTGGGTCTGTCAGGAGCAAATGCGCAGCCTTTAACTTACAGAGACGGGGTGCTTGTAAACAATTCCATTTTCATGAAACCGAAACGCCGCCAGAATGATGATGCATTTGAGTTTGACGCGAATGAAAGTGGCAGTGACGATGCTGAAGATGATGAAGATGATGGAGACAGCGACGACGATGACGACGACGACGACGATGAGGGCGACCTCGATAACGACGATGATAACGAACACGACGTTGATCTCGATGTCGATGATAGCGACAACGAAGTTGCTGAGAACCTCGATGGAGGTGAACATGAAAATGACTCACAATTGAGCTTCAGTGGCGAAGATCTACTGGACACGCCTGATATTGTGAAGGTTAACGGTCACGACGAGAGTGCGGAAAGCGAAACGGAAAACTCTATTTTGCCCAAGGCGGGTGAAGGAAGTACAATCCCAGATGATGGAGATATCTCTATTCCGTATACTTTCCCGGCGCCCCAAACATACGCAGAGTTTGTGGCCATGGTGGCGCCATTTGGGCCATCGCAGCAAGCGACGGTGGTGCACCGCATCCGTGTGCTGTACCACGTGAAACTCGGTGGTGACAATCGAGCCAAGCTCGAGCGGCTGCTTGCTATCCTCTTCGAGCACTGCGACAGGCTGGCGCGGGAGCCATCTCCAAGCGGCCTGGAGACCGTCGACGCCCTCTTCCGGCACATACACGAACTTTGCGTGCAGTTTCCACAGGTCGCCGCGGAGATATGCGTCGCCCGCCTTAAAAAGATGCACAGGCGCCTGGTTGGCACCGAACGGAGTCCGGAGGGTATGCTATACCCATCGTAATTGCGAATTTTTGACCCCCTCCCCCCTTCCGCCCTCCCTCTCCAACCGCTTAGCTCTCCCATACTTGGCCGATCTTTTGCTCCTCCGGATCATTGGCCGCATCTTCTCCGTATCTGACCTCCAGCATCCGGTTGGCACACCCGCCGCGCTCGTTATGTCCGAGTTCTTGTTGGATTGCCAGTTCAGGACAGGCAGGCAGGCTCTGTCCGCCCTTCACATCTGCCAGATTTTCCTTGAAGTAGGGCTTGAGTGAACATATTGTGTCTTGCTCACAATTTATTAGTTTGAGCAACTGAGCGGGCGATACATACCGGAGGCGATCCACACTCTGTCTGAGCTTTTGTCGAGCCTCTCGGGAAAAGAGCCAGCTACATGTCCAGCTATAAAGATTTCGGACTTTTCGGTCACCCCTCGGCCATTACCTCCATGGGCGTTACTGGTGAAAAAGGCGTCCCAGGCGGAATCATTCAAAACTGATGAGTTCAGGTATGCGGGCTTATATTGTCTCGAATGCTTCTGATCTCGACCACCTCCATCTCTCCCTTGTGAAAAATGTCAATGACACAGAGTGGCGTTGCTCGGCGAAACGCTCAACACCCTTCAAAAATTTATCCGGATGTATTCCGATACTGCTTCATTTATCGAGATATTCTCCCCGTTCATGGAAATCATCGACTCTCTTCCAATCGACAAGTTGACCCCTACTGTCTCCGAAGCTGTCAGAGTCACTAGAGGGCTTTTGGATGGCCTACTGGCCAGCTCCAAGCTTAAGAGAAGGCCATTGCAGTTGCAGAAGCGGAAACCTATTCCTCTCAAAACATACATACCCAAATTTAACCAACAGTTGAGTGCATCGCTACTATTCGCACACTTTCTTTCACATCATGGCAATTCGCTGACGAGCCTCCCCTCCTCCTCCCCACTCCTCACTTCGCACGCCTAGCTACTCCCTTGACCGCAAATGGAACGACCCGAACCGCGAGCGTGCCAACGCCCAAAAGCTGCGCTCGCAGTTCACCAAGGAGCGCAAGGGCGCCCTCCGCGAGCTCCGCAAGGACGGCAAGTTTGTCGCACGCGAGCGCCTGCACGAGCGCCAGCGCAAGGCCGACGAGTACCAGAAGCGCCTCAACCAGATCATGGGCCAGCTGGCCAATCAGGAGGGTGCCGTGCGCAACTACGAGAGGGAGATGGGCAGGCGGCCGCGCCGGTGATCGGTGTTGGGCAGGGGGAGATTGTCTATTGTTATTTTGGAAGGAGGGGTTGGGTGTAAGACTGGTTGGTTGTTAATCTCAATGGTGCTACGAAGCTATATCGGCACGTCGTTTTAAACTCCCAAATATGGAAATTGAGGTCAAGCTAAAAGTAGACCCCAGCCGTCGCCGTAGGCGGCTCCTTTGGCCGTGGCGGCGGTGGCTTTCGACGAAATTTTTGACAACAGGACAAACCCAAGACAAACTCACCCGATGGACGGCGAGGAGAGGCTCCAACGAAGAGCAATGGTAACTACATCAAGCGAAGGCATCGATGAGACAGCAGCGGCCTTTGCGGACGACGGTGAAGGTCTGCTGGGAACCGCAGCCAGCCCAGGCGCAGCGAAATTGGGCAGTTTAATATCGCTTCCTGCCCCAGTGCCAACGATCGAAACAACAGAACTCCAGAACGAACATGCGTCAGCGCTCTCGCCCACCCCCCAGGAAAGCCTGCCGGTCCTGGCCAACCAGGTGAGCACCGAAGCTACCGCCGCCTCCAGGATACTGCTGCGACCGCCAGACCTCGAGATTTCCGGGAGGCGGACTTCCAACTCCAGCAGCCGGCGGTCCCGGCGCTCTTCTGCCGGCGTCGGCGGCGGCGGAGGCGGCAAGGAGGCACGCGAATCTGTGGCGATTTCGCCGCTGATGGCACGGGCGTCTAGGCTCACGCTGCTCACGCGAAGTACGCCCATCCCGCGGTGGATTGACACAGCGCGCGAAGTCCGATTCGGCTTACGCGTGGTGCAGATCCTTCTGTCTTCCGGTATGTCTTGCGGGACCCCCGGCTCGGTTCTGATCATTACCGCGACTTCAAAACCGTTCTTCAACCCTACTCCCACTCTTTTGTCACCCGTGTGGGATTTCTGGAAGCATGCCTGGGCTGCATGGTGAGCGTGCTCAGCCAGGCTGACTTCCATTCGGTCGCACTTGCTACTGGCGGCATCAACTTCTTGCTTTTCACTGCCATCACAGCGGAGGTAGGGTTGCTGCTACTCTATCAGACTGAAACGAGCCTGCTTACAAAACCAACCTTATTGTTACCGCCCTACCGCCAACCTGGTGCTCCGGAAAGGTCGTGAGCGGTGCCTGGATAGCCGTCTATCTGTTCCCCATCCAGCTCATGATCACGCCGCACCGCCACCCCCGCATATCCCGCGTTGAGACACTGTTAGATCTGCTTCTGCTCGCCGTCTGGCTCGGTGGCGCCACGACACTCGCAGTCTACGGCCGAGCCTGCCCCTCCCCCTTCTTCGGTCTTTCCTCCGCCGACCTTCAGACGTATGCAGTTGGTGATCCGGCAGCCGCCTCAGGAGACCCCGCCCGCCCTCGCTGCATCGCCTGGGGCGCCTGTATCGGCCTCTGTTTCGCCGCCGCGGCATCGTTCGCCGTCTCAGCGGCACTCGGCGCCACGGACGTCAGGATGCAGGCCGCAGCGGACCCCCAGCCTGCCCAGGCCCGCAAGGCGCTGCTAGCGGGAGCCAAGGGTGCTTGGGCTGCAGCACCCGCCGCGAGCCGGCGCGGACTACGCGGCGTGGGCGGGTTCCTCGGCCGGTGTTGTCCGTGTGCAGCCGCAGGCGACGCGCCTACGGGTGCCACCGCGTCCCCGAGTGGCACTCGAGCGGGACGCCGCCGCACGTCGGCGGAAAGCGACGACGAGCTGTTTTGAATATTTTTAATTTATGTTACAATTGATGTGTTGAAGATAAAGAATGCAGCCCGACGAAGGCTGTGGGTGATTTAAAAATATTGTAGTTTGACAAGGCCGCCAACATGGCCACCACCAGTGCAAGCCACCCCAGCGATGGCGCACCCCCCAACAAAGACGACGCGGACTTCTATCCGCCGAGCCAGGACGCGGTACTGCACGCCTTCATCTTTCGCAACGACCCCGACGGCCTGGCCAGCGAGTTATCCAGCGCTGGCAGTTCGCCGCACCCAGGCCTGGCCATTTTTTGGCGGGGCCACACCCCGCTGACACTGGCCGTGTCCCTCGGCCGTAAGGAATGCGTGCGCGTGCTCCTGGACGCAGGCGCCAGCACGCTGCTCAAGACCTCCAAGGGCTGGAGCCCGTACCAGGAAGCCACCAGCTACGGCGACCGCGAGGTGATGGACTGGATTTTCCGGAGACGGAGGGTCGAGCTGGCCAGGTGGTTCCAGGACAAGGGGAGGAGCCTTCTCGAGTCGATGGCCCAAGTGAGGGTTCCTTTTTTCCCCGAAGCCAGTTGTGTTCATCCAACTTACGCTTGGCTCCCTTTATACTAGAATGTCCGCGATTTTTATTTGGAGATGCATTGGACTTTTTCAAGTTGGATTCCTTTTGTCAGCGGACTCTGCCCTTCCGACACTTACAAAATCTCTAAACAGGTTAGGTCTTGCTGCGCTGTGGTCCAGAAGCCTCTTAATTTTAATCTCTTTATAGGGGACGTCACTGAGAATCGATACAACTCTCGTCGGGTTCGAGCGCCTGTCGTGGATTAGAGGGAATATTTCCATCATTTTTTCAGACACCAAGGACGGTTCGTGTTTAAAAGCTAGCCCGCCAAAAACTCACCTTAATCATCAAGGTCCTCGGCTTGTTATCTGTGACCACCAACGGAATCTCGTTCAGCAAATATACCCACAGGACTTCAGCATAACTGACGAGGATATTGAGGAGGAGATATCAGTCAGCTTAAACACAAACATTGTAGGGATGCCTTCACTCAGCTTCGCAACAACATAATTATTAATGTTTTACCTCCACAGATTGCGCCACCCGAAGCAGATTTTCAGTCATTTAACCTATCCAGAGCCCAGTCAGGTTTTTGGGCTTTCAAGGGCGACAGGAACGAAAAGGTCGGCCCGTGGGAAGCCTCCGTCTGGAACGTGGACTCGTTCGAATTCGTCAACAGGGTCCGAACCGAGCACCTCTCCGTGAACCCCCTCCCAGCTCAGGCGTGGCACACGAGGCAGCTCTCCATTTTACCTCAACGGCTGTCATCCGGCGGCTCAGCTGCGGCCGAGGATGTCGCACCAGAAGACGAGGAATGGGCAGACGAGGTCCGCGCGGCGGCGCCGCCGCCGCAGCCCAGCTCGCCCAAAGATGACAGTCACAAGGAGTGGAGCCTCGCCAAGCGCTACTTTCGCGAACTGGCCTCGTTCCGCGGCTCGCTCGATCCGCCACCCGAGCCGACGGTCAGCTTCCGAGAATTCTTCGCCCCGGCCCGACACGGCCAGTACCTGCACGTCGGCCGGCCCATGGCCGAAAAGGTCTCGAGCAAGTCGTTCAAGGCCACATTGTGGATGTACAACGGTGGCGGCTCGGGCAGCAAGTCGCCGGGTAGCAGCGGCAGCGGCAGGTACACCCCTGCTGTTGACGTCAAGGCGTTGCCCGGCAACACGGTCGGCATCGAGGATTGCAGCCAGGACGGGAGCCGCAGCCCCGGCCAAGATAAGGCCGGGCTGGTTCCGTCAGTGCTGAACTGGATCGGTGCTACGGGCGGACCGGGACCCAGCGGGCCGCCAGTTGGTGGCCCCCCGCCCATCCAGTCCCCAGAGTTCCCACTCCAGATATCCACTCTCCTGCCCCTCCTGGATCTCATCGGCATGGGCTCGAATCAGCACATCCGGTCCCTCCGGGAGTTCTTCAACGTCCAGCTGCCGCCGGGCTTCCCCGTCAAGGTGGAGGTTCCAATCAACCTGACCCCGCTCAGCGCCGTCGTGACGTTCCAGAACATCGTGACCGACCCAAAGTTCGACCCTTCAATTTTCGTAATCCCTGACAGAAAGCAAGGCTACAGGGCCGGCGAGGTCATACGCGGCGCTTCGGATCAGCCATAGGATCAGCCATATTCCCTACTACCAGCCTGACCTTCTGTTGGCACACCTGATGCCCCCCCCCCCCCAATCTGCCTGCTCTCCTTTTACCAGTGTGCTCTTTCTGTGCTCCACTCTTTCTTTTTTTTTTTATATTTAGCTTTGCAAATATCACCGCGTGTGGGTCACCATCATTGCGGGGTTTTCAACATAAGACTTCCACAGCGCCGCGAACCTAGCCACGGTCGCGCCGTCCAACACGCGATGGTCCGCGTTCCAGCTGACGGTCGCTACCTCGGCAGCCACAACTCGGTCCGTCCCTTCCTCGAACCGCGGGACTCTCCTGGTTTGTCCAATGGCTCCGATGCACAGTTCGGACGAGACCAACACCGGGTGCAAATAGGTACCGCCAATATTCCCAATGTTCGACAAGGTTATCGTTCCACCGGTCAAGTCCGCCTGGGCGAGCGCGTTCCGTTTCCCGGCATCTTTGAGGCGCTCCAGTTCCACCGCGATATCCAGGACGGTCTTGTTCTGGACGTCTTTTATGTTTGGCACCACCAATCTTTTACAGACACATTAGAATACTCAACACAAGAAGCGTAACAAATCAAATTGCTTTACCCGTTCGGTGTGTCCATCGCTATCCCGATATTGTGCCTGGAGCGGTATTGCAGCTTTGCCTTCGAGGCATTTTCACCATCGATAACGCAAGCGTTTAATATGGGGTACTGCAACAGCGCTAGCGAAGTGGCCTTGATTAGGATTGGAAGGTAGCTGATACGCTTGACCGGGAATTTCCCGTCGCCAGTCGCAAGCGACCGATTGACTGCGTCCCTCAGCGTGGCGAGAGAGTTCATGGTCACCTCGTCCGCGTACCCGAAGTGCGGGATTGACAGCGACTTAGTCATTTGCTTGAACATGGCCCTTTGAATGGCCGTCAGTGGCTTCAGCGCGTCGCCTTCGACCACAGTGGCCGGCGACCCAATGGAGGCCCGTGGCGTTTCTGGCACCGCCTCTGTCCAAAACGGAACGGCGGTGTGAGACGAAAAGAGAGCGGTCGGTTGAATCCCTTACCAGTCCTACTTTCCGCAAAGCGAACAACGTCGTCCTTCATCACGCGTCCGCCCTTTCCGGTGCCCTCCACCTCGGCAAGATCGACTCCGAGCTCTCTTGCAACACGCCGAACCGCCGGCGTCGCGAACACTGGCTCGCTCTCACCGGCGCGCGTCGATGCAGCTGTGGGCGTTGACGGCCCCGAGCTCTCCCCGCTGGGCTCTGCCATAGCACCACTCGAAGCTCCCGCAGCAGCAGTCGACTCCGCCGGTGCCGGCGCCGCCACACCAGCACCGACACCCTCGCTCTCCTCTTCGTCCACCGTCTCAATCTCGACCAGCGGCGCCCCGACCTTGGCCATTTCGCCCGGCCGGTACAGCAGCCGGCGCACGACGCCGTCGTACCGAGACGTAATCTCCACCGCGGCCTTGTCCGACTGCACCTCGCAGATCTTGTCAAACTGCTCGACCCGGTCGCCCTCCTTCACATGCCTGCGGGTGCGCGTCGGGATTGTTATGTCAGCCGACGCGTTTCAATGCGAACATCTGTTCCATCTCCCTCCCATCCTCCATTCAAAAGCAACACCTTACCACTGGACCACTTCGCACTCGGTGATTCCCTCGCCAATGTCGGCGAGAAGGTACGGTACCAGCCGCATGGCCCTGGGCGAAGAGTGGAACCCATTGGCGCCGGTCGGGACGCGGCGCGGTACCCAAGCTCTCTGAGTGATTGGAGGGGGGGGGGTTATGTCAGCTGCAGACTAGACTAAGGCTCAGCGCGAACGCGCGAACAAGAACACGAAGAGAGAGTGTCGGAAACGAGACGGCTCCGATACGACGTGAAGCACACCTCGAGGACCTGATCGCATGTACCAGCGAAGGCAGCAGCAGCAGGGGCTGCGGGAAGTCGGAGTCCAGCGCGGGTGGCTGCTGAGGCGGGCCGTGCAAGAAGAAGCGGCGGCTGTGGATGCGCGACGGCCGTCGTCCAGCTCAGGAGGCGAGCGCGGCTGCCGGCCAACAACAGCGCCGTGGCCCGCCGGTAGGCTGGGGCAGTCGCTGGTCGTGTGAGCATGTCACGGCTTAGCTTTCTTTGTGTCTGTTCTCGGCCCACCGTACTTTCCCGCGTTCTGCACCGTCCATCATCACGTGCCTTGGGCCACTCCAATGAAGGAAGGAAAGCCCTAAAACCCCTCGAAGGAGGGTAAACTACCCGCAAATATCGAAGTGGTGCCGACGGCAAGCGAGGCGTCCACCGGCTATTCCACCAAGTGAAAAGAACTGCTCGAGGTAGTTTCAGAGGAGGGATCGAGTCGGCACCTGTTGCGAGTCTGGCGGCTGCTGGCAACAGCGGAGGGGTGAGACTGTCCGCAAAAGTGACAAAACGAAGTGTGTGGTTTGTGGTTTTGAGGGTCTGGTCTGAGACGACATACAAAACCGTGCGCTTAAAACTCACGGAACTATATATTGGGAATGTGGAATCATCCCTCCACAGCTTCAAAGGCCATACCACCCTCTGAAACAGAGTTTGCTTTGTGCTTGGGAACAAATTCAAACTCTGCCGGACAGGGACCCTAAAGTATTGGTAGGAGGAACGTGTTAGCTCTCGAAACCCCCTACCCAGGCAAGCACCTCACCAGAAGCATTTCAGTTATCTTGATCCAGTCGGTAACCTTTGGAGAGCCCATAAGAGTCTCAAGGTCGTCCCGCCCGTAGAACGGAGGTACACGCTCGTTGAACTTCTGCGGAAGCACCTCGAGGAGTTCCACGGGAACGTAGCGGTGTGAGAACGACATCCACTCTAGCAGGTAGCGCCTTGTGTTGTTCACACCCTGGGTGTCCGAGCCCCAGTATTCCAAGCCGAAGTTGGCGAACTGCCGGTAGATATCCAGGCGCTCGCTCGACCGAATGTCCCAGACTCGCCGCTCCTTGATTTCGGTGAATAGCCAGGGCTTGACGAGCGCCCCTCGGCCGATCATGACACCGGATATCTTCGCGTCCGGCCGCTCCATCTGTCGCCAGTAGTCTTCGTACCCAAGAACGTCGCCATTGCCAAAGAAGGGAAGGTCCGGGCCGGCTATTTCCGCGCACTGGTTGATGTAGTCCCAGTCTGCTACACGAGAGTACCGCTGCTCCTTCGAACGACCATGCATGGTTATCAGTGATGCGCCGTTCTCTTTGAGCATCGGTATCAGCTTGTGCGCCATCGGGCGGTCTGACGATATTCCTGTTCGAACCTTGACGGTGTACGGAATGGTCAAGGACCGGTTCAGGGCAAGAGTAACCTCGTTCAGTTTGTTACGTCGATCCAAAAGGGCGCTGCCCGAACCGGCGCGCGTTATAAGGTCAATTGGGCAGCCGCAGTTGAGGTCGACAAAATCAACACCGACACGATCGCCCGAGCAAAATAAATCGTTGATGAGACTGCACGCCTTTGCCGCCAACAAGCCGGAGTTGGTCGCAATCTGTATTCCAAATATATCTTCACTAGGATGCCGTCGAAGGAGGGTCCATTCCTTGGGATCCCCTTGCAGGAGCGCCGTTGTCACTGCCATCTCACCGCATGTTATATCAGCCCCAAACGACTTGCAAAGTCGTCTAAAAGGCAGGTTTCCAACCGTGGTCAAGGGCGCAAGGTATAACTTGCCGCGAAAATCGATTTTCTTTTTCTTTGGTGGGCAGCGACCTTTAAATTGTCTCGTAAACTCGTCAAAGGTGTCCAATGCAGCTTGGTGTTCTTGGCGAATGCTAGGATCAAGCTTTTCGGTTGCTTCCTCAATGGAAATAGGGGGGGCCGCCCCATCTGCCGGAAGCTGTTTACCGTCTGTCGCAGGGATGCCATACCACTGACCTGTTGCGCCTTTTTCCGAATCTTTGGAAGCATCAGGCAATTCAGATTCGGCTTGCGTAGACACCCGTGCGGCCCTGACGAGTACGTTGAATTTTTCACGTTGCTGGTGAACGGCCTTGGCTTCTTCGATATATTTGATTACATCGTTGACCGAATCAACCCCACTCCAAACGTGTTTCTTCAGGGACGGTAATGTATCATGCGAAACTACATTGAGAACGTCCTTGCTGTTTCCAATTTCCGCTAGCTTCTCATCATTCACCACGTCTTTGTAAGTTCCGTCGTCAGCCTTGATGGTGTGATCACCAGCAAAGCGACACCGGATTCCGAACTTGCACTTCCCCAAGGAGCGAAATGTCACGCATTCCGATCCAATGTCCGGGCCTTTAGAATCGATATACTCCTGTATATTGTGCGAGAATTGGCACTTTTCGGCGAATTTGCAGCTCCCTTCCTCGATAAATGAGCGACAGAGCCGCACGGCGTCGCGGACAGGGCGAGTTTTCCGAGCGTGGTTTTGCCCGCGCTTGCGTTCCTTTTTTCCTCGTGCATGACGCACACCCCCGCCGTCGGCATCCTTGGCTTCCTCTTCCTCATCAACCCGCGACCTTTTTGCGTCTGGAGCTGACGGGCCGCCATCGGCGCCCTGCTCTTCCGCCAGCACATCAGAGCCGCGCTTGCCCGTAGCGTCGAGTACCTGCGGCTCGATGCGATACTTGAGCTAGCCCGTGAAATCGAGTCAGATAGAGAACACATGGATGACAGGGTGATAGTCGACGGTTTCGCACTTGACCGCAAGTCGGCAGGGATGGGTTTTGAGCAGGAAGGAGGAGAGTGGGCATGTGCTGAAGAGGTGGGTACTGGGGGGAAGGAGTATCGAGAGAGGAGGGAGGGAGAGGGTCTGGGTAGTCATATATAAATCATACACCACCTTCAGGGGAGCCTCGCCGGGCCGTCGCTCAACAGTCGTCTCCTTGGCAGCAGCAGGATTCATACTTTCTTTCTTTCCTTCGTTTCTTTCTTCTTGCTTTTGTATGCTTTTGTTAGTATCCTGCAGGGCTATCCTACTGTACAATGGAATACAGTACAATGTACTGTGCATTAGATACATCTTTATCCACCTTGTCATACGTACACCCTCAATGTGGTGGGTGGTCGGGCGGTCTGGCGAAGTCGCGTCGTTGCGGATGCGGCTGCGGCCTGGCAAGGACTATGTGGTTGGAAGGAAAGGTGACCCCTTTGACGCTCTGCAAGCCCTTCCCCGGCACAAATTGTAAACGAGCATCTGATATCCTCAGTACTCATCCTGCTGCTGCTTGGCAACACAGCAAGAGGTGGCGCGGAGGGGGTGCTTTACCTGAGTGAACAGCCAAGGACAGAAAGCGTTTTCTTTTTTGACACAATCCTATGCTACTTTAATAGACTGCTCAATATTGATTGAGCAAGACATGTCTGTCAGCCGGGTGCATGCCATCATACGCGTCACAATGGTACGGCGCCTTTTGTCGTGATGACTTTCATGGTTCCTTCACTGAATTGATTATCAGCCAGAAGATTTAGCCAATCCTTCTATCGCAATCCTCACCGACAAATCTCGATACGGGACGTTCCTATGTAATAAAGAGCTCGTCAGGGTGTCTGGGACAACTCAGCTCAGCCACATGGATGAGTTCACATTTGGCAGCGGTGTGACCAAGCTCAGGTACATATCGAGATTTCTTCACTCCCTTGGGAACGTCAGAGCAACTTCCTAATCTATAATAGGATTGTTAAAAGGCCGGTTCGTATCGCATTCTCCGGTATCAAGAGCGACCTTAAACACACCCTCCTATCAGCGGCAACTGCAAATGGTTTTGAGAATCCTAATTTCGGCGACAATATTAATGCACCTGGGTAGACGTCGAAGTGCTCCCCGACTTTAATGGGGACTGTGATTTCCTTGTCGTGGCCAACCTGAAAGTCACCAACAAAGTTATAACTGCCCTGTCCCTCCGCAAGCACATAGGTAAGCTGCAGGTTACCACGGGGATTAAGCTCTGAAAGCCGGCAGTCACATATGAATGGCTGTTAGATTTAGACAAATCTCCAGAAAGTCAGCCACTACCAAAGCCAGAAGAGTAAGATTTAACACCATACCTGATGTAACAAACGTGATTGCAGCTATTTGCCTCCGTCCAATTGTGAAAATCTTGATATTGAATGCTTTCGAAAGGTTGCAGAGCGTGAGCATCTGCTTGTTGGGTGGACGTTCGCTGTATTCGAAGAGGAGCAGGTAATGGTGTGCGCAGTTCTATTCCTCATTTTCAATTGGCTTCTCAGGTACAATCCCTCGAGACGGCGATTTTAGGATGTGGCGGTGTGATGAAAAACCTCGTGAACGCGCCCATGAAGGTTGCGGCGCTAAGCAGCACTCTCAAAGATATTGCGCGGCTTTGCATTATAACTCCATACGACAAAGACAAAGCGGATTACTTGCTGAAGCATAAAGCCACACTTACGCCGAAAGACAACGTTCTCTATGCCATTCTGCACTCGACAACAGATACTTACATTTTCGAATCCGCAAAAGTGTCAGCCTTACCGCGAAGCAACCCAGCAAAAGCCACCATCGATCGCTCCCATGCCGTACCAGTCTTGCCAGCTGTCGAGGAAAATGGCCTTGATGGTGCATCGACTCGCTTGGAGATCAAGGAAGGCCGAGTGGATACATCTATGACGCCGATCCAGCGAGGATCAAAACGGAAAAAAAATGAATTCTGGTTCGATAAGGGGGACAATCTAAATGCAGTCACAAATAGTTTGGAAGCATCTACGCAGGTGGACGATGTTGTCATATCGGTAAGCGACTGTATTGATACATCAGTGCCATAACGGAGGGCAATCTTGTACTCGCTCAGGCACCATTGATCCAATTGGAGGAAAAAGATTTCGAGGTGGTGCCACGCGCCTGCAAGCGGGCTGGCAAAACTCCGAACTTCAAGGCATTCTCCAAGAATGGAGCCATTATGGCGGCAGTGCGTTTTAAGCCGATTGGACTAGAAGACCTGGAATAGGCTCCGGACCATGTATTTTTTGTGTCAATATTAATGTAGTCGGAAATTGTCTGGTCGTAGAAAATGACATTCTTCGAAAAGAAAGGAATATGGCGGTCCCTCCTGGACGTAGGCGCCGAGGCCGAGAAGGGCCGGCACGGAGATGACGATACTCCCGTCATCCCGCTTCTCGACGAAGCTGCGTCAATTACAAGAGCGCTTTATGAGGAAGAGGAAATCCGTCCGTCTTTGGTATGGCCGTTGACGCGTGTGGTAGAATCCGTAGTGAATGACTTCCGCATGCATCATAGCATGGCGTTCTATCCGTCAAAATCAAAACGGCTACTCTGATCCAACTCGGGCGTAAGAGCTTCATTAATAGCTATCGCGGGCCAAAATTACTTCTGTACACTAATTGAGGGAGCCAGGTTCAAATGCCTTCCCGGATCCAATCCTTTGCGAGATCTCTGTCCGCAACAGCACAAAGCGAACGCGCCTTGTCCAGAACCAGGGCGGATATCTCCAGTGGCACCAGATTAAGCATTTCTCCATTCCGGTCGGCATCTTGACTGGCCTTTTGCTATTCCGTCTTATAGGCTAATGTCGAAATTAACACCTCTGCATTGACAGGTTGTTCGGAACAAACGGCACCCACACAATCTACTCTTGATAGAGCTCCTCACCTCTGACCCGACAAGTAGCCCGGATGAGCCCATGACTATTATTGGATCTGTTCTATTCCACATTCATGATTTAATTAAGGTACCTGATGCAGGAAATGTGGCGATTTGATGATGTTGGAGTGAACCCTGGCAGTTGGCAGTGTATATCTGACGACGATCATTTTCAAACCCTTCTGTAGGCAAGCCCCATAACCGGTATCTACGATCTCTGGAATGAGAGTGTTCAGGTCGGAGATATCAACCTCGAAATTACCTTCAGCTATGGAGTGTTTGGCTACGGTTATTCCCATCAGGTACCCGTGTAGGAGGTTATGTTTTTTTTTTGCGGCAAGCTGACCTGTTGATCATGTAGCTCAGGGAGGAGGACACCTCAGCAGTGGAGACAGTCCAATATTCGGTGTTTCCTCGCCTCACGCCGCGGCGCGAGCAGCGTGAGCAGGACGATCCGGTCCTGGTCGTCTGTGCAGTCCCACACCCACCTTTCGTACCGTTCACCGAAGAAGTTTACCTGAGCTACGGCAAAGACATACGAAGCGTCCTCGAGGACGCCAAAGAGGCAGCCTACCAGCCTGAAGTGCTGCAAAATGCCTTATCGTCTATTGAATCGATCCGGGACGAGGTTGGGGCGGTTTATTCGACAGTCGCGCGGGTCTAATTTTCTTAAAAGTATTACTCGTGCAACGATAGAGTCGCGAGGCTTATGTTTCTGCGGTCGTACCTTCAGCGAAACACTGTAAGGGTATCGGTTCTATTTGAGTTGGCACTAGCACTTGGAAATCTGAACGCCTTCCACTCCCCCCTCCCCCGTGAATTCGATGCAGAAAAAAGAGGCGCCTGTTCCATTCCGATCCGCTGCACAAGTACCGACTAACGCTCAGCTTGGAGGGAAGAAATACACGCAGTTCGTGGCACCCGCCAATGCGCAAAAGAGTGACGGCGCGCAGGCCAGGACTTCGAGAGTTCGTAAGTCAGCTGCCTCAGAACCCGGATTTACACCACGGATGCCCGGCGCCTGGCCAGCCTGAGCTTGGCCGGCGCGAGCTTAGCGACCTACGCGCTGAACTCAAACGCTCCTTGGTTGGCTCGACAGGAATGCCCAAACTGTCGCATATGGTTGGGATTGACCTTCCTGGCTACCAAAAAGCTTTGTGAAAAAAGAAAAAACGCGAGGAGAGTGTTGGATCGAATCTTTGAGGCTGAGATGATTTGATGGAAGCAGATTGATTGACACGAAGGTGGGGCAAGGAGGGCACGAAGGCAAAGGTGGATTAAAAGACGGCGTTTCTGCCCACGGAGGCGGATGGAGCAAAAGTGCCAGCTGGGTTTCCGAGAAACAGAACGACCATGGAATGTTGGTACCGGGCACACTACGAGAAGGAGGGCTGTAGAAAATCTAACAAAGATCCTTTATAGAGTTGATCAAGAAAGTCTTCTCATCATTAAACTGCTCGTCGTCTAATGTGTTCAGTTAGTTTTTCGAGGTGATGATGGTGGGACGTCAACCACCTACCGTTTTTATCATTGTGGAAGTTTCCCAAGAAAGTCAGAAGCTTGTCTTTGTTCTTGAGAAGAATATCTGATATCGGTTTTGTCTTGTGAGGGTTCGCTACAAAAACCTTATCCGCAATCAGTCCTCCATTGTACAATGATCGTTTCCCACTTTGAACACGTGGAATGCCTCGTATTGGATGTTTTTGCTCTTATCCCGCAATAGATTCATCATAAGCTTCAGATTGTCGACATTTGCTATGTAGCGAGTCATGATTGAGTAATTGGACCTATCGAGAAGGAGCTCCCCAAGAAGCTAATTATGTGTAAATCCACGAACTTGGTGTCATGCATACCTTTATCGATTGCCGCTTCGTGACGTAATTTGACGAGTTCAGCAGTAGCGTGTAGTTTTCGTAAAACTACGACAGAGCAAGTGCCACCGTTAAGAAAGGACCGCTCTGACACAATACTCAACCTTGTCGTAATTTCTCTCCAGAAAAGCAGCAACCAACGTCTTGTGCTTTGTTAAAAGATCCTGTATGATGGTAGAAAGAAGGTGTGGGGTGAGAATAACCAACATAAGATATTTACAGACCTTGAATGTTGCAAATGCGTCTGAAGCAACATCGAATGTAGGAAGCTCCACATACGAAAAGTAGCGCCAAAAGTAATCCGATTCCAGGATAATCTTGGCCAGCATCTCATGGCGGATACATTCACGTAGAATCATACCACAGTTCAGGGCTATCTCGTGGTTCTCGTATCTGCGAGTCAATGGTTTCAACGAAGGCAGTCTTTTTGGCCCCGGCATACTCACGCCGCTGACAGTGCGAAGAGAAGCTCAGGTCGGTTACCCATGAATTCGGCTATGGGATACCGAGATCCGACTTGCCGCCGAAGGAGGTTGTTGAAGATCTGAGCAACGTCCTTCTTCGCCTGAAAATGGAGTTCTCGTAAGGGCTCGGTGCAAGAATTCCATGTTCTCCACCTCGAAATCGAACTTTCCAATATGCTTGATGAACAAAGGTAGTATATCTCCGTTGTTGATTTCATGAAACAGCTGTGTGACTTGCTCAGGCGATGGTTCCGACTCTGGCGGTTGCGACTCTTCAGAGCGATCACGCCGAAGCTCAATTCAAACCTCCTTCTCCATACAATATGACCTTCATGGCGACGAGATTCTTCGAAATCTCCTCGTTCAACTGTGTAGAAATGGTGTGGATGTGAGCGTGAAGGTACTACTCTTTCTGGGGTTGCGGCTCGCAGAAGGCAGCAACGCGCAAAAACCGCGCCTTTCATGTGCCATTCCATTCCAGCAAACCCCGGAGCACAACCCCGTGGTAAGAAAAGAAGCACCGAAGCTGCCCAGCACGATCTCAGTGCTCACCTTCCGTCGATCGCCCGTGTCGAACTTCAGGACGGCGTCGCGTGTCGCGCGCACGATGTCGGACGGCGATCTTGCCTTGGGTTTGCCGAAGCGGAAGGGCTGAATCATGACGGTACACTGGCACGGGGAAAAGAGGGAATACGAAGCGCAGACAGGAAGAATTGGTCGAGAGACCCGAGCGGGAAGTGGGGGCTGATCGGCGACTGCTCAACCGGCGCAGCACGTTCGCGTGTTTCAGGATGGAGGATGGCAGTGTCGTTGGACGACAGCCTGACTCGGAAACACGCCTGCTGAAACAGACCGACATGCAAAAAAAAAAAACACGTGCTTGAGCTGCTGTGTCTGAACACGCCCTGTCGCCTTTTCCCCTTCACCCCCGCCCCTCCACCTCCACCACCTAGAGCAAATATATAGGTTGCCCCTTTACTCGGCACTGCGTCACTCCACCCTTCTTTCGCGTCGGCATGCTTAGCAGGAGTGCGTTTTGGAGGCGTTGATAATGGAAGTGGGTAAGTCCGGCCACTAAAAATGTGCAAAAACATTGAAGTCCTGAAAAAGTCCGACACCCCGAAACACCACCACCTTCGCCACCACCACCACCAGCACCACCATGAGCGCGGCCGCTTCTCCGGCCTGGCGCTTCGGTCCTCCGCCGCCTGTGGCATCCGCCGCACCGCCAGAAGGGCAATCCAGCGCAGGCGTGTTCCTGCAGGACGACGACCTTGACCGCCTCGACGATCTAGACCCGGACGATTCGCGGCTAGCAGGCCACCCTGTTCCACCAGGCGACTTCGCCGGTTTCCGACCAACGCACGCAGCGAGCCCATCTCCTGCCCCCACCGCCCGCGCGCAATTCCAGTCATCCACGCTGCGGCAATCATGGGATGGTATGGACATGGATAGGCCCCAGGCCTTCAGCTACAGTGATCATTACTATGGCGAAGTCGATGTGGCCTACGATCACGACGATGACGGAGATGATCACGCTGACGGAGATACCCCTTATGACGCGCACTGCGATGGCCAAGGACGAGCAGGTGACAGTCTCTGGGACCCATATCCGCAGCGTCGCACGGCAGCGCTCACTGAAGGCGACCTCGACCTGCTGGACAACGATTTCCAGTCACATATTGACCAGTCGCTGGACCTCCACGACTCATCCCTTCCGTTTGGACTCTCAAAGGTCAGCCAGCAGCCAAAAACGCCGTCGCCTCCCCCTCCTGTGCCGGGGAGTGCCGAAAACTGGCGTGGGAATCAGCTATGGAATGCGCCCGCGGGTAACGTTGATCCGTACGACAACGACGAGGGAGGGTCGCTTTTGGAGTTTGGGGACTCGGAGGACTTGCAGGGCCTGCAGCCACCTGGCGAACTTGAAGATTTGAGCGATACTGGCGGCAATGAAGAGCACGGCGGTGTTTTTCGGAAGGAGTCGCAGGCGACACTGTCCGGCGGTGAGCCTACAGACAAGAATCCAGGTAGCGACCTGAAGCCGGCAGACGCTCCCTTACATGACTTGCTCGTCGAGTCGATGAACGAGTGTCAGACGCTCCGGGGGGCGAACGAGACTTTGCAAGGCGAGGTCGAGCGGCTGAACAAGGAGAACGGTATGTTGGTACACTTCTTCTCTTGCCGCCGAACCCAAATTGATACATTGATTTAGAGGCTCTCCACCAAACAATAAAGAGCCTCAGCGCACAGCTAGAGACCGTGAATAAATCCAGCAAGGTAAGGTCCTTAACGTGGGTTTAGGCGCCAATTGACAAACCAAGGTTGTAGAGAGCAGCGTTCGTAAGGGACTTGAGCGCCAGATCGAGCTCCTGCAGGCCGAAAGCGCGTCCCTGCGATCCTCACAGGTGCAGGTATCCACCATCCGTGCGGCCCTCGAGAAGGAGATGGAACTGGATCTTCTCAACGCGAAGCGAGCTGTAATGGAAGAGAAGGAGCGGCAGCTACATCGGCTTCACGAGGAGGTCGTTGAGGAAAAAAAGGCCATGCAGCAAGTTCATGAGAAAGAAAAGCGCGAATTGGAACGAGTATGGCAGACCAAGCTGGAAGAGGCTTTGGAACGACATCATCAAGAGCTCGCCAAGTTACGGTCTGAGAATGAGGTCGCGACGGCCGCAGTGGTCGCAGCTCGCGTAACACGCGCAGCTGTTGACAAGGGAACACAATGCTCCAGAGCGAAGGATTCAGCCCCGAATACTACTACAGTTAGAGCACCGGATGACCAGATAAAGAGTGCTATTGCACAGAGGGAGCGTCAGCTGGAGGAAGATGTTGCCTGTCTTCTCGGGATCCCTTTTGTCCAGCCTCGGGGTCTTGTGGCCCTCGTCTCGGATTACAAACAGGACCGCGATACCACCCTTCGCAATCTCGAGCTCGAACTTGCCGGAAAGGACGAGATGATATCCATGGTGAGAGACCGCGCGGCCGCCGGCCGGGAGAGAGCCGACGATGGAGGCGGAAGCGATGGCGTTACACGTGGCGTTGTCGACGAGCCAGATGGCGACGAGCTCGGCGCTCTCATCGCCCGATACCCGGTTCAGCTCTCGGCTTACCGCGAGGCCCTCGTGCGGTCCTTCCAAGCGCTCTACAAGGAGCGTGTCGCCGGCCTGCGGGCTGAGTGGGAGTCCGAGCGTACCCGTACCCGCGCCGCTTACGACGCCGAAGTTGCCCGGATCACTGAGTGTGTAAAGAATGAATGCCGGCGCGCCTATGGCGACGCCGTCACGAAGGCGAAGGAGGACTTCGCGCGCGTCAAGAAGGCGTGGAAGGAGAGCGTTGGCGCGGAGTCCCAAAAGATGAAGAACAAGGTTGCGCAGCTTCAGGTGTGTGCTGGCCTACTCGTTACCTTGATTTTCCTTCCCCCAACCGGTATTAAAAAAGTATAAATACTGACTCTATTCTCTGTGCAGGCCGCGTTGGACATGATGAAGCTTAGTGCCACCCAAGCCGAGGCCGAGTCGAAGTCGCGCATGGCCGAGCTCGCCGACAGCCATCGTGGCGAGATGGTCGCCTTGCGCGAAGAGTTTCGCGTCCATTTTTCCAAGCTCTTGCGCCAGGCCCTCACAAAAATGAAGGAGCGCTACCTCGCCACTCTCCGTTCGCTGACAGTGCATGAGGATCAGGGAGGCGGAGATGGCGGCGACAAACGCGGCAATTCTCGCGAGGGACTTGCGTCGACGCTGCCCCCGCCGCTACCGGTGGCGTCCCGCTCTCGACCACACCGGCCCCGGCGCGTCTCACAGCAGCCGCACGCTGGGTAAGCTTTCGCACGAATGTTTACTCGATCCGATTCCTCGTAATGGCCC
>JADGKE010003225.1:0-25654 GCA_026954515.1 Cladochytrium tenue
GGGGAGGCTGGACGGGCCGTTCGGAGGGCCGGCGGTGGTGGCGGAGGCGGCGAGGAAGGTTGCCCGCGGGTGTACAGACCAAATTGCTGTATTAAGGTCGCACAAGTTCCGTGCTGGCCGTGTAAGACAGGCGGACGGAGTAACAGGGGGGCCGACAGGAACGGATGCCAAGTCACACTCGGGGGCTTTTGGCCGGCCGCTGCGGCCAAGCCGGCCGCTTTTGCTACTGTCTGTCACACAGGCAGCCATGCCAGAAATTGGATCAATGCGAAATTTGTCCAACATAAAATATCAGGTAGAACTAATGGTTTAAATAGATTTCCCCTAAACTTATCCCATAGAGGGGCCCAAGGATAAAGTATCTCGAATCATGACCACCTCGGCCCCTGATATCCCAAAAGCAGATCGTGCCCGAGATAGCCAGCGAGGCACACTCAGGCCTTGGCTGCGCAGTGCCGTCCTCGATCGCAAGTACGTTACCTGTACCAGGTGCAGGGAAGAGTGAGGGGAGGGGTGCGGCTGCTAAGTCTGGGAACTACTGGCAATTGGACTGCCACGAGGCGAGGGGTTTGTTGGACTGCATTTTCTCCTTCGCAATGGATCGTCGCTGCTCAATTATCGTCCAAAAATCGTCTGCTTTCGAAAACTATTCTTTTGCCCTTACTCCATAATATTCCTCATACTTTGACGTCCTAAACCGCTCACCCCGATCCTCCTTAATAATCTTTCACCTCTCTTCCGTATTTCTACTCTCCCTTCAGTTGAAAATCACCAAACCTCCTCCCTTTGAATGACCAAAGTCCCTCCCCTTATATGAGCGGGCCGCTGACAATCTGGCATGGCGAGGAAGAACTTTCATCAACTTACTCCCGCCTGTCAGGTGAGCCACGCGTCGGCCCGTCTCGTTCCTGTTATGCCCCCCGATGGCAAGGAAGAACTTTCATCAACTTACTCCCGCCTGTCAGACCTTAATAGATTGATTTTCGATATTGCTGTTATTTTTCTTGATCACCTACGAGTCCGCCTGCTCTCTCAGCGCACACCTGAAGCTGTCCCCATAATCTGCCGGATTTTTGGAGCAATCCTTAGTCCCCACCAAGCAGCAAAAGTCCCTTTGGCGACGGCTTCGCCCTCTTCTTGTTATACGCGTACCATATTTTGCGGTTGGATCGCGCTCAAGCCCCTTCAGATCGTACTCCACCATGGCGCCTCCTGAGTTTGATCGTCGTTTTGATGGTTCCTGTCGTGAGGGCGCCCCAGATCCGTCTACTTTGCGCTTTCTCGAGCCGTTCGAGTTCTTAGACGCTTATGAACGCTATATCAGCATTTACGACGAATATTTTGATACCGACAAGAAGCAGATTCTCCACCTTGAACGTTATACTACTGGCAAGGCACGCCAATGGTACACGTTGGCCGCAAAGACGCTATCAGCTCTTACTTGGGAACGATTTCGGGCGATCTTTCTGAAAGCTTTTGGCCCGCAAGATCTCGACGGCACAATCGAAGAGATTCTACCCCGTCTTCGTCAGGGCAATCAAGAATCGGTGTTCCTCTTTAGTACGCGGTTCTCGACACTTCATAGCTATATGTCTACTGAACGGCGCAACCTCCTCTACAAGGGCGGTCTCCATTACTTTCTTAATGGCCTAACTACGCGTCGAAACCTCCAATTCCACGTTCAGATGCGCGCCCCTACTACGCTCGAATCGGCCATGAACATAGCCGCTGAGCTGGATGAAACCTTGGACACAGTCGACGCTTCTTCGCATCTTCCAGGTGGCGGTCCAATCACGACCATTCCGCTGAGTTCCATACAAGCCCAGGACACGAATCTCCAGCAGCTTGAGCGTTTAATTGAAGAGGATACGTCCGGTTCACGATCCACCGAGATTGACAACCTTGTTACGCGTTTTCTTACTTTGGGCTTAATCAGCCAATCTTCTCCGGTCACGGTCAAGTATGCAGCGTACCAGATCCGCCGTATCCAGTCAACACCTGGCCGTCACAATACCCAAACTTCTGCGGTTACTGAGCGCCCGCCTCCGCGCGATTTTTCTAATGCTTTCTGCGACCGTTGTCAAGTGAAGGGCCATACTTCTCGCTGGCCGGGCTGTCCATTGCATCCCGATCATAACGTATTACGAACAACTTCATCGACCACAGCTACTGCCGCTACTGGCGCCAATGCTATACCAGTTCAGCCGGCTCCCCCTCTTCCCGCAAAAATTCAAGAAGCTCCGGGTCGCACTTTTATCAGTATGAACTGTACTATCAAAGAATCGGAGGAAGTCGGGCACCACAATGCTCGCAAAACAGTCGATGCTGATGTTGTGGATTATGTCAAACAGATCAACGTTCCGTACCCATTGGTTGCCAAACACGGCGCCCGACTGTCGACGCAGATGCGCCGTGCAACTCTTTTTCTCGACGCTGAAGCGCGGTCTGTTCGTAAGGAAGCCAAGAAACCAACCTCTCGTTCTCGATCCAAAGGAAAAGCTCCCGTCGCTGATACGCTCAATAATGCGCCGTCTCGAACAAATCCGAATGAGGATGAGGTAGATGCCGATGATGAAGCTCCTTTACAACCTCAAAAACGCGTTCGAGTCAATCGTGCCAACAAAAAGGTTATTCCCCTCACGATGGTTCACGGTACTGTTAATGGCAAAGCGGTTGTAGCAGTTTTGGATCCTGGTTCTAACGAGACTCTAATAAGCGAACATTTCGTTAAACGTTGCCAGCTTCATTGTAAACCCACTCATTATTTGGTTGAGGATGTCCACGGCAATATCAGCAATGCTCGAGGACGTACGACTTCGTCGCTCAGCATCGATATCGAAGGAACGACTTGGCAGCCCGAGAGCCTTGAAGTGCTTTCTACAAAATCTGACTGGGACCTTCTTCTTGGCATGGACTGGCTACATGCTCTTAAAGTCAAAGCGGATTTCGAGCGAAATGAGTACACACTTCCAAACAACGTCGTTTTGCGAGGAGGAGAATTACAAGCTCGTTCTTCCGATAATAGCTCTTCACTTTCCGAGGATTCAAATAACTCCGGTTCTGATGACGAGATCGTCGTGGTCAATGCACGCCGTTGTTGGGTTCACCCGTTATTACGCTTTGAGGAATTTCCGCCGCAGGCCGATCTGACTGTCCTTGGAGATACTGCGCATCGCCATACCTTCAATCACTTCCTAACTCATGGGTCAACAAAGAAGTTATCAAGCGACCCCATTATTCGAGTCAACCATTGTTCTACTGAGGAGATGGCGCAGATCAACGTCGGCAACGGACAATTAACTCCTGAACAGGAAGCGGTCATCAGGCAACTTCTGCTAGAACACGTTGATATCTTCTTTAGTCAACTTCACGAGCTACCGACAACTGACCTGATTATGCACGAAATCAACCTTAAGCCTGATGCAAAACCTTATCGATCGGACTACAATCCTCGTCTTTCACCTAAAGAACGTCAGTTTCTGAAGGATTACGTTGACTTGCTGATACGAGGGAATAAAATCAAACCCGTTGAGAGCTTTGAAGGCTGGTGCGCCGCTGTATCTGTCGCTTACAAGAAGAATGGAAAGATGAGATTTTGTGTCGCTTACATTAAACTTAATGACGCTACCTTGCGTGAATCGTGGCCTATTCCAAACGCAGACGAGGAATGTGATCGTGCTGTGGGTCATCAATGGTATTCTTCTGCCGATGGATTTTGTGGCTATTGGGTCTTAGGACTTCGTCCTGGAGATGAAATGAAGACAGTATTCCGTGTTCCCGGTATAGGAACATTTTGCTGGCTGGTCGCACCTTTTGGCCTTACCAACATGCCGATGACTTATAATCGTTTTGTGAAGACAGGATTTGCCGCTATGCTTGCCGTTGAACCGCCGATTATGTCGAGCTTCTTCGACGACATCCTTTTGTACGGGAATGAATTCGAAAAGCATCTGAATGATCTTCGCTGGTTCCTACAAACCTGTCGCAATATCAAGTTCGCACTGAATCCGGAAAAATGTTTCTTCTTCTTCAACGAGGTCATCTTTTACGGTATGCAGATCAACAAATCCGGTCTTCGTATCGATCCCAAACGAGTTGAAGCCATTTTGAATTATCCTACTCCAACTACAACCGACGAACTTCGACGTGCTCTTGGCAGTTTTCAGTTTTCGCGATCCTTCATTAGATATTTTGCGGATTACACGTCGGATCTTTATGTATTACTGAAGAAATGGGCACCATGGGAATGGGGAGAGCGACAACAGCGCAGCTGGGATCTTATCAAGAAGTCAGTTGCCGACCTCCCTGTCCGTCATCCTTTTGATTGGTGTCGTTCTGCTGCTGTCTGTGTCGATGGGTGTATGAATGGTGTCGGCGTCGTTCTCGGCCAATTTGTGAAGTCATTTGAAGACTCTGATCGCTTCCAGGATATTTTAACGAAGTCACATTTGGACCTGAAGTTACAAAGGTATATCGCCAACCGCACATATCCTACGTACTTCTGGTCGAAACAGTTAAATACGGCGCAAAAGAAATACGCAGCTTGGGAAATAGAAGCTTTAGCGGTCGTCGGGATGTGCAATCGACTTCACCCTTACCTTCATGGTCGAAAGGTTTATGTTTTCACTGATCAACTCACCACAAAGAAATTGTACACTTCTGAAGACGTTAAACCGATGCATGCACGTTGGAAATCCGTTCTCATTAATTACGATCTGACCTTCATTCGCCGCTCCGGGCCAATGAATATGGAAGCTGACGCTTTGTCTCGTATTCAGCTGATCAATGACGATGGCTTGGGAATCCCTGAAGATAGTTTCCTCACCTTGAACGCACTTCAACTCCAGTCCGTCGCTAATAAGTGGATCGAATCACCTTGGTATCATAACATCGCGTTTTTCATCCAGACCGGCGAAGTTCCGCCTGAGATTACCGAAGGGCGTCGAACTAGCTTTAAGAATTCATGTCGTCGATATAGGTTGGAGGGGAATCAACTCCTTTATCTCAGCTCGGCCAACACGTGGATTTTCTGCATTACTGAAGACGAAGTTCCCGCGATTCTGCACAGTGCGCACGACGACGGTGGACATTGGGGTCTACGCATGACGCTTGCTGCTGTTTTACGACATTTCTGGTGGCCTAAAGTATATCTTCACGTTCAAGAATGGGTCAAGTCTTGCGATATTTGCCAAAGATTTGGTCCCGCTCCTCCGCCGTCACCGCTCAAGCCCTATCGACATCTCGCACTGTTCGACGTCGGTTTTATGGACTTTATTACCATGCCCACAACCAAATTTGGGTCAATAGCTCTCTGTACGTTTACCGAAGGTCTTTCAAAATTGACAGAGGGTATTCCTGTTCGTCATCAGGACAGTGCTAGCGCTGCTGCCGTTTTGGAAGCGATTTACAACCGCTACAGTGGACCTAGAGTCATCGTCACTGACGGAGGTTCGCATTTTAAAGCTGAATTTGACGAAGCTTGCCGGCGTCTAGGAATCTACCACACTACAACATTACGTTATCATTCTCGATCGAATGGGCAGGCTGAGCTCACCAATAAACTCTACAAAGATCGTGCCGCCCGTTCCTACCCTGATAGCTGGGATATCAATATTGCCAAAATCCGTGCTTCCGTGAATAACCGCGTAATTCCCGCCCTTGATTTCTCACCGAATGAGATAGTTTACGGAGTCCAGACATCTCGCTTTGGTCAATATTTTGAAATGCCCGCAGATGAAGTTGCTCAAAGCATAGCCGCGTGTTTTACATCAGAATCGCCGGCTCCCTCGCACCTTCAAACCATGGATGCACTTCGTTCCGCAGCAGTTGAGAAGATTAAGGAACACGCTGAAGAGATGGTCGAGAAATGGGATCAACGAGCGAAAGTCTGCCAATTTTCTGTTGGAGATTTGGTTTTACTCCGTCATTATGCTCGTATACTAGATCGCTCCAATAAGTATAAGCTCTCTCCGAAATGGCTTGGCCCTTATACCATATCCGCACTTGGTGAACTTGGTCGCTGCACGTTACGCTCTTTGGATTCCGGTCAAGACTTCCTTGAAGCATCTGTCGATAGCCTGAAACTGTATTGGCGCCGCTCCGAAATGCGTGTCAGCTCGCTGCTGTCTTCGGCTTAGCAGTTCGCTGCCAGGAGGGGATACTGGATCGTCGCTGCTCAATTATCGTCCAAAAATCGTCTGCTTTCGAAAACTATTCTTTTGCCCTTACTCCATAATATTCCTCATACTTTGACGTCCTAAACCGCTCACCCCGATCCTCCTTAATAATCTTTCACCTCTCTTCCGTATTTCTACTCTCCCTTCAGTTGAAAATCACCAAACCTCCTCCCTTTGAATGACCAAAGTCCCTCCCCTTATATGAGCGGGCCGCTGACAATCTGGCATGGCGAGGAAGAACTTTCATCAACTTACTCCCGCCTGTCAGGTGAGCCACGCGTCGGCCCGTCTCGTTCCTGTTATGCCCCCCGATGGCGAGGAAGAACTTTCATCAACTTACTCCCGCCTGTCAGACCTTAATAGATTGATTTTCGATATTGCTGTTATTTTTCTTGATCACCTACGAGTCCGCCTGCTCTCTCAGCGCACACCTGAAGCTGTCCCCATAATCTGCCGGATTTTTGGAGCAATCCTTAGTCCCCACCAAGCAGCAAATGGACAACAATATACGATACATTTATTGACATTCAAAAATTTCGACCCAACACTCCCTCTCCATTTAAGCTTTCCTTGCAAACCGGCCCAGTTTTCTGGCGATGCAAGCGAAGGCATCAATCCGACTCTCGTCCCACCGCCGGGCCGCGCAAAGTTGGAATCACCACCACCACAGGATCATCTGCATCCGCTCCATACTCGGGCAGCCAGGCCTCGCGACTCGCCATCCCACGGTCCCTGGAGCTGCGACCGCCTGGCCCGTTGGTCGGGTCGGTGTGCCGTCGCATAAAATCGGACACGCTCCGGTATACCCGCATCCGAGCCGGATCCACACCGCCCAGCCGGCTCGCAAACATGATGTCCTGAACGAGCTGCCGTTTAAGCCCCGACACGTTCTTGACGCCGACTGGCAGCTTCAGCTCCTCTGCGTCCACAATGGCCGCGTCGGTCCCGGGCTCGAGCCCCGCAAGCTCAGCAGCTTCCTTTTCATCCAGGACGCTGACCCATTGGGAGACAAACTCGTCCAGACGAGGTTGGTTATCGAGTGCCGGCGCGGTTGCTTCAGGGCCGTTGGATGGCTGGCCCGTCTGCTGAACGTCGACCATCGGCTCGTCAGCTTGGACGACGTCATCTTCTGGCCCCAGCTCGTAAAACAGGAGGTAAGCGCCTTCGTTGGATGTATCGCTCGGCGTAGAAACTTGCTCAACATTGGCGCCCATGCAGAATAGCCATTGGCCAATGCTCCCGGAGTACACTCGAGACGCAAAGTATCCCATGTGATTCACTGGACCACAGTGTTCCTGTACAAGAAATTGTTAAATGTGCGACCAAGGAGCGAAAAAAGTGGAGGCACTGACGCAAACGCTCTTCAGCTTGTAACTCTTTCCAGCTTCACTGCTTGGTGGCTTCAGTAGCGATGGGATTTTCGCAGTTCCAATCAACTTCGTAAGGCGATCTTCCTGAACAAATCTGTTCATGTGAACTGCAAGAACTTCCGGGGCGCGTATTGTAGAATGCTCGGATACCAAGCTTTTTGATCCGCAGGAGGAGCATTTCCTAGAAAGAGAAAACGCACCGGAGATCAGGTACGTCGAAATCTTGCATAAATCCTCACCCATTGATGCGAGACTTTGACGCAAAGAATTCTTGAATAACCGCATCTATGCCAACTTCCTCTGACCTCCAAATTGGGATACTCACGGAATCTGCATCCTCATCAAGCTCCGTAGTCATACCGCAATCTTGGCACATAGTCCGCACTTTCCTACGAATCATCACCAGCCTGGCCAGGCCCGTATGCAGTTTAAGAAGGTCCTGGAACAGCGTAAACGCTAGCATCTCGTATCGCCAGGAATATTTCGGATCCAAGATCTTTAGTTTTGTCATCAGCTCCGCAGGGTCCACCGCACCCTGCGTTGCACGCCGGGACTCCTGCAAAATTCTGCGGAGAGGTCCAGAAATCGGCGACTCCGTGTCCCCCGGAAGCGATAGCCGTGTTTGGACGGCGTCGATGGCCAAGAGACACTGCAGTAGCGCGCTCAAGAACGTGGACCCGGCATAAGGCTTGATTCGGAAATTGTGAGTCTCCGGCTGCGCACGATCAGCCATCTCTCGCATTGCGATCATGTCACTCTCCATATTTCCGGGCTGAATCGTCATAGCTACAGTTTCCTCATCCGGCTGCTCTGGCTCAGCTTCGACCTCCATGGCGTTAAGCTCCTGGCTCGTGTCCTCATCTGCCACACGTTCGCGGTACACTGTACTTTCGCCGTCGGAAGCTGTAAGTGATCTTTTGAAGCAGTCAGAGATCGTGTGCAAGCAAAACGGTGCTTCAATGAGGGGGAAGTGGGGGAGGAGGCGAGGGATGGACAGGCAGAGTAACAGACAGAGAAAGACACCGAGGTGGACCAAGAGAAAGAGTGTCTGCTTAGGTGTGGGGGAGGGGTACCTGACTTACCCGCATTTCAACAAAAATCGCAAAAACGCCCCCAAGTTCTCCACGCGAACCTCATCCGACAGCAGTTCGTTCCAGCCATCGTCCCATTCATGTTCTCGCGCCCCGTGAGCCGCCGCCCGTGCAGCCCGCAATAGCGCTGCCCCGACACGCGGCCGAAGTGAGTCCACCTTGTTTAGCAGGTGGCCGCTGAGCGAACCCATGCTGCGCTGAAGGTCTCCGGTGGGTCCTGACGACAGAACCGCCAACTTTTCGCTTAAAAACAAGGCCGCCTCCGGGGAGAGGGGTTGGTCGAGCTCCACGGGTAGCCAGGCGAACAGGAATCCCTGAGCTTTTACGGTTTCAATCAGCATCGCTGCTACATCTTTCACGTTTTTCATTTGTAGACGCCACATCTCCAAAGGCAAGGCCTCGGTCAGCGAGGCTCGAGCCGTCGTGCCAATCAGGATGATCGCATCGTACAATGTCGAAGTCTTTTCGAGCTTCGTCATCACCTTGGGCTCCACGACCAAAGTCTTTAGAATCGTCGACAAAGTATCTGCGGCTGCTACCAGCTTTGGCTCGGACTGTCGTTTGAGCGCGGCCTCCACTCTTACCCGCTCTTGCGCTGTCAGCGGGACGGCTAGGCGCGACGAGGGCTTGATTATTCCGACAAGCAATTCAAGTACAGCGATAGGGTCGAAGGTCTCGGTGCCAGCAATCTGGTTCGCCTCAAAGTCGTCATCGATGACTCTGAAGGTGGTTCTCAGGGATAGCTCAATTTTTGGAAGTCCGTGAATTGAGTCGATAATCTTGACGAAAATTAATTAAAGGCTACGACGGCATTGATAAAACATCTTACCCTTTCCTCAATGAATTTCCAGTTGACTTTGCATTCACCATCGAGCTCTTCTGTCCAATCGGTGCCAGTGTAACTGATGGCCGACAGCATGATATCCTCCCATTTTTCCCTCGTGAGCGAACCGCCAAGAAACAAGCTGGTATCTAATGGCAGCCAGTTGGCATCGATTGCGTCTGACCACAATTCGTCATCATCGCCGTCTCGATTTGCGGCGACGGCTTCAAGAAGGTTTTGATGGCTGCTCAAGGACTCGATAACTCGCATCACTGCATCGACCGAGTCGCTACTTTCCGTCACAAGGTCCGCAAGGGCGGTGCTGTTGTCCACCAGAATTATATCGGCTTCAAAACGGGCATTCTCATTCTAAGTGGTAACGTTAAGAAATTAAATCATGAGGGGAAAAAACCTGGTGCCGACAAACTGGCAGTAGACTTCCTAGCTTCGATCGGACGTTGTCCCAAGTCTCCAGAAAATCCTCCCAAACAAGTTTGAACTCTGCGGCTCTTACGATCTTGATTCGCGACACCACGAGGTCGAGGCACGTGAGGATGGGCAGTCGGATTTCATCTTTGGTCAGCCGGTCACCAAAGACGGCGTTGAGAATCTTGTACATTTTTATGAATTTTGGGATCATCGGAATGATGTCCACCACCTCGATCACTTCGTGCATAAACTTATCCAAGATGCGAGACTCAATGCCGTCTGCGATTCGTTTCTGTTTTAGATAATCAAAATCGAGGCGAATTTGATTCAAGGAGTGCGCGTTTGCATCCCTGACCGAGGCGATCATCTCCAAGCTGCGGTTCTCAAAGTGCCTCACGTAAGCTGTCCGCAACTCGCCGTAGTGACCTAACACCCAAGAAAACACTTCTCGTAGAAGCAAGTTCTCGTACGGAATCACATTGTCGATGTAACCGTTCAGGCCTGTACCGGCGATCGACAGGCTTATGATGCGTTGTAAGGACTCGAACACAAAGTGAGGACCGTGGAGACCAGCCCCGTTGGTCGAACACTCGTTTGTTGCCAGAGATAAAAACGTAATAGCTCGAGTAAGCATATATTGACGTATTCCATCGATTTCGTTGAGGTTTTTCCCGAGAGCGGCATTTTCCTCCGCAATGTAGCTAAGCGTGTGATTTCGGGTCCAAATACTGAGTTGTTCCGGATCATCAATCAGTCCACTCCACAAGCAGGAAATCCATGTAATGGAGTTGAGCACAAGGCGATAAAGCCGATGATCGCCCATGATTGGGGTGTCAGAGGGCATGAGTCCACCTGTGCAACAGATTATTTTTAAAACTCTTACATAAAGCAAATCCCCCACCATGGTCGTTTGTTCTAAAGCCACAGTCGATGAATAGTCGATTGTAGCCCGAGCCCGGGCAAGCAGTTACCTCAACGGCATGAAATATGCGATCTATACGACCCAATGTCAGTCGACTGGCAAGATATGTCTGACTTACCATAAACGTGTGTTGACCGGGGAGGACATCCGAGAGCGGTGGCAAGGCAAGCAACCATAAGGTCGCGGATTTCTACTTGGATTGCGCCATCTTCGCCAGCATTTAAACCGTGAACGAACAGGTTGAAGCCTGGCGATCTGGCCTTTGGATCATCAGCAGCTAGAGGACCAGATGCGAGAATTGAAAGCGGACGCCGTTCTTTTATAGACAGGTCGAGAGAACTGACCAAGACCGAAGTATCATCAAGAAGCATTCCTGCGATCAAATCGCACGATATTCCTTCCTTAAAGTACTCCAAGTATAGCAGCCAAGGAATTTGCATTCTCAGCCGAGTACGGAACATGGGGTCCCCTTCTCCTTGCTCAAGGAGAAACCCGAGCTCGCCTTCATCCTGCATTTTCACCGCTCGAGAAAGTGCTCCATAACCGGTCCACAGCGCAGCGGATGGCCCGTCCTCACTTAACGTGGGTACAGAAAATGAACAAGCTGCCTGGTCATCGATGTGAAACCTTTGGCTGTCAAAGCCAAATTGCTGCAGAAGTCGCTTGGATTTTAGGATGCGCACGAGTTCCGGGCCGCTGAGGGAAGAGAGCCAGTAAACTTGCGCACTCGGCAATACCGGGAACCTTTCGCCGGCCATGATGGCCGCAAAGACGTCACTCAACTCGGGTGACCACCTTTCCATGGAAGCCGAAACATCCGGTAGGCACGTCTTTCGCAAAACCGAAGTCATCAATGCCCATAACTTGGCCTCTCCAACTCGACTAACATGGGCACCCTCCATTCGGTGGAGCTGCTGGGCGAGATAGTCAGGGGAGCTGTCGCGGAACTCATCCAAAAATAGGTGATACATCAACGTCGACAAAGGGTTGGGAGCAGGTGGGTCGTAATCTGTCTCTGCCGCCATTGAATCCTCTGAGATTTGAAGTAGGACCGGGATGAACGGTTGAGCCTCGTGAAGGCGACGAGAAACAACTCGAGCAATTAAATCAGAATCATTCTGGTAAAGCTTCTCCAAAATCCGAAGGCACCAGCAAAAGTTCGCTCTGACATGAAAAACGTCAAATTCAACACTACCCTCGCAGAGATCCATGAATAGCTCCAAGGTCTGGCCATCTTGTGGTAATTCAAGCAGGAAAAACTCCATAATCAGTTGAATTGATGTGACGAGAGCATCGGAATCAAACCCGAGAGACGCAAATGCCCTCCCAACTGCTGTGAGAACAGCGTCGGCATTCATAGCCTGTTGGTCGGATTTCCAAGCGTCGGCCAAGAGACCAATAAGAAGAAGGCTCTGCTCGCTATCGTCCACGGCTTCGCTCACTAGCGAGGCCACTGTAATCGAAACAAGTCTTTGATTCACTTCGCGATCCAACATTCCGCCCATCGCCTTAGAGCGGCATATGTTGACTGCCGACCTCCAGGCACGAATTTTACTTACAGGTAGGTCCGCCATAGAAAGAAAAAGGCATTCTACAAGTCCAGAATAAATGTAAGTCTGGATGGATCTTGCATTGTCGGGATGGTGAAGGTCGAGCGATCGAAAAGCGTCTAGGTGGTCAAGGTCGCCAACAAAGGCAAGGATTCTTGCTGCAACATGGAGCAGATTCATCACCTCTTCGTGGCATTTGCGCAACAGAATAAGATCAATAAATCCTCCATCAGAGTGAAGAAATCGAATTATCGGAGTTATGACTGCTCTAACGTCTGGCCGCTTTGGACAAAATATTCTCGTAATATAATCGTCCAGGGCAAGCTGTAAAAAGTGCATCGAGCCGTCAATTATTTGCAGCGCTGGACCGTACGGGCCGCGAGTAATTCTCTCTTTTAGGTTACCAATATTGACGTTGGTGTTCGACTTCTGTAAATCTTGCCACTCTGATAAAATGCAGTTTTCTAGCCGATCGAAAAATGGCAACCGAGGTACACTGTCTTTCACCTCGATGCTCACACGGGATACCCATTCAGCCGTGAATATGTCGTGAGCCCGGGGAATAGTTATCCCCTCTAGAACAGCCCGTACCAGGTCGTGGACTTCGTTGGACACTTGCGGGTCCTTGAACCCCTTCAAGGCCATCTCCAGGCTGCATCCTGAAAGTAAGTGGCGAGCGCAATCCACCAAAAACGCGTCCAGTGTTTTGGCAAGAGACACCTGAAGAATTTCGACGATGGACCGCTCTGATCCACCGCGAACTAGAATGCATGCAAAATCAAGCACGCGTTTTAGGTTCGTCTCTGCCCAAGCGTCAATGAATCGTTGAAGAATGGAGTTCTTCAAGATGGCATTTTGGTCGAAGAGCTCCTTCCACGCGGGGTATCGAGAGCCCTTTGGTCCTTTATAAAGGGCGTGCGTCTCGGTCAGCGTCGTTCTCAGAAGCGCTCGAGACTGCGATATTATGTAATTATCACAAAAACGTTTCAGGGATTCGTCGAATGCTCCAGCACAAGCATCCATAAGCCACGGTAAAACTCGTGTGCGCAGATCTTCTGTCAAGGCCTGGAACTTGACTGAACGCTTCCAAGTCAAAATACTGTAGGCGGTGATCTCAGAAATCGACACATACCCATGGCTAGCTTGTCCGGAACCAAACGCATCGGCTTGAACAGCGTCCCAATCGTCAAGATACAAATGCTCGTAGATGTTCGCAGCATGAAACATGCTCTCGGGCGAAAAGTGCAGGATGATGAAAACGACGCAGTTGTGCGTAGGAATGTGCGAATCGATCTCTTGCCGTAGGAAGTTCAGTCGGTTCACAGTCGCTTCGCTGGTTTTCACGACACAAAGAAGCACATGCCGAATACTCGAAGCCTCGGTACCACTGTCAGCAAATGCATCGGCGACTCTGCGTCTGCATTCTTCGGTGCTGGAGACATCTTCTAAATTGAAGTGCAACGATGAACGACAGTATTGATCGATGACCCTCTGTAACACCTCCAAGTCGCTAATATTAAAGCCGCAAGTTCGGGTTGCAATATTCAATTTCATGGACCGAACTGCCTGGCCCCTGCTGACAGATTCGTGGTACTTGTGGATGCTCGACTCGACGATTCGGTGAACGCTAAAGTGCTCTTGATGAAGGAAGTAATGCACCTTGTAATCTAGCGGAACCGATCTAGAGAGATAAACCTCTTCCGGTTTTGCCAACTGAAAAAGTCGAAGGTTGGCCTGCCTGAAACGGATGTTTTTCACCAAAACACCCAAGGTCAGCAAGGTATCATCATCTACGAGTGAACCTCCAGGAAGAGATATAAGGCCTCGTTCATTGAAAGTTCGTTCGTGCATTGCCAGCGCGAAAGAGGCGAGAGTTTCCATTCCGACACCAAAAAGAAGTCGCCCTTTCGAGAGAGAAATATGAAGGCGCTCGAACAGGTCCGTCACACAGGCGTTGATGTTATCCAATGACTTCTTCAAAGCCGGCGGTAGAGGTTTTTTATCGCACAGGAAATGCATGTACTGAGAAATCGACAATTGGTACTTCTCAAAACGATCCAAGAACGGCAACGGAGTAGTTCTTATGCTAATGAGCGGCAGAACAACAATAATTTTGAAGTTTGGATGAATAAGACACGGTCGAGATAGCGATCCAACTGCCACGTTTGTGAAATATTCCGGCTCCCCTGTGTCGTTTCCGTAAGTCATAACATGGCGATTAAATGCATCGTAAAAATTCGTCCTAATGGGCTCGGAGTTGACCAGCACCACCGTCTCGCCTTTAGCCATAGCGTTCTTATACATGTCAGCCGGACTAGAATCTCATTTAAAAAGTTTTACCTTAATCTCTATGACAACATTGCTTCGAGCGTCGTCCGCTCGATCTTCAGCGAAATCTCCAACGGTGATCACTTTGAGCTGGCGTGTTTCCAAAAGAGCTCTACGGCTCAAATCTTCGCTCACAATCTTCCTTAAAATTGCAACGGACGCGTTCACCACCGTTGGGTCGATCAACATGATAAATCGATAAGAGCTGAAGTTGGGATTTTCAAACTCGGATGAACCGTGGTCGCAAATGCTTTCTAGCAGAGGTTCAATAATGTGGTCCTTCTCCGGGACCTCCCCGATATTCCCACGGCGATCCACCCCGGAAACCCCAGCAAAAAACATTCGCGCCAACCGCTCAAATGATTGCTGGTCAAGCCCGTTGAAATTGCGTTCCAAAGACCTGATCAAAGTCTCTCCGTTCACGAAAAGGCCTCCCTCCAATTGCAAAATGCGCTCGCTTTCCCGTCTTAAGGTTCGAAGAAAGTAAACGAAGTCTCTTTGTTGGAATAGATTGGCTTTAAGCTTTTTTGTAATCGTCGGAGTGGCTTTGTACCCATTGCAAATGGCCTTCACCAAGTCTGCATTGACATTACGCTGCTGCGAGCGATAAAGGATACTCTGGGCGAGACTTTCCATATCCTGGTCGCCTATATCTGATTGATGCAGAAGAAGTGCAGTACGATTTGTTTTCGCCGCGTCCAGAATGTTGTTCGACAATATGACAGTTCCAACTTCCGGCTTGTCCGTCAAGTAATGCAATACTTTCAGAGGCATTTCATGCTCTTTTGGTAGCCCGGCTTCGTCGAGTACCACAATACACCTGTCGCCATCGCCATAATTTTCGAGTAATGTTTGCCTCTCGGTTGCAGATCTATATACAGAGGATATCTGCTTGTCTGTGGAGGTCGTCGCACATTGGTACCTTTAAGTGGTCGTTAGCTGGGCAGTATAAAAAACTGTAACAGAGGTTAGGAAAGGGTTGGCGTAGACACCTGAATTGTTGCAACTGAGGGAATTCTTTAAGTAAGTCTGACTTCGACTTGTATCCAAGCATGTTCTCAAACAAAACAGAAACGCTGAGGGTTTTCGAGCAACCTGCAGGACCAACAACAGCAAGTGGCATTTTGAGGGTTGCGCAAGTTACCAAAACAAAAAAGTTTTCCAAAAACGAGCTGGTGGGTGCGAGACCAGGTGGAATCGCAGACTGTTCATAGAGCCGAAGTAAGCAACCCCGCAGAACATCCTTCGATTTCGTACGCATGGGAAGCCGAAGCTCTGGAAAAGTATAGGTCAGCTATGCTTCAAAGGAAAGGACTCAACTCTCGTCAATAGTTCTGAAGAATATATTGCGAAGTTGCCCCGGAGGAATTCTGAACCCGAAAGCGACGGCGAGCCCTGCTATAATTGCGTTGTCGTTCAGGTATCTCATACTCGTCTCACGCCGAAATGCCTTTTCGGTTCCGAGAAGTTTTTGACCTTGGTTACTATTGAAGAAAGAAACAAGCTTTATAGCCCTCATGACATCCCGCAAGGAGGACTTGACTCTGGATAATGACAATCGCCTAATGGCTTGCTGGCCGTCAAGGATCAGCCCAATCAAGGTTTCTTGAGTATCTTTGTTTAAGGTCGTAAGCTCCTGTGTGTTTTGAGCAGCAATTCGAATGTTTTGGACAGCCATCCGAACAAAATCTTTTTCCTCAGCGTCACCGAAGGTGCCAAAGTTCATTGAACGCTGGACGAAAGAACTGTGGGGTTCTCTGACTATGTATTCCAATTGCTCGTCAGATTCAACCTCTTTTTCGACGCCAGTATGATCTGGGTTGGTGGAACGATCTCCGTATGAAAATGGGTTCATCGCGCTGAGGTTGGTAGATTAAAATAAAACTCAATCAACTTTTCAATCCGCTTACCACACAATGAATAAGTTGGACGGAAGCATGTTTCCGTCCATGCTTTTATCGCAAACGATTTCCTTCACCAATCCCATAACTAAAAATAATTAGTATTTGCATTTTTGTTCAAGGATTTCTGTACTTGACGTTGTGTTGAACTCGTCTATAAAAAGTACGACAGTAGCACCAAATTTCTGAAGGCTTAGCGCCACCTCGGATGCCTCTGCCACATTGGCCCGAAGTTCCGAGCCCGTGAGACCAGCGTGCATTTGTACATGGAAAAATAGCGGGGCAAGCCCCGTGGCCAAAAATCTTTCGATCAAGCTCAGAAGGTGTGGTATGCTTTCGCAGGGAATTTCCGACATCAGTGTGTCCCCATCCAGTCTTCTGAACAATTCAAAAACAGAATCTTCACCGTGGAAAAC
The DNA here is from genome assembly GCA_026954515.1 of Cladochytrium tenue. Classification (NCBI taxonomy): domain Eukaryota; kingdom Fungi; phylum Chytridiomycota; class Chytridiomycetes; order Cladochytriales; family Cladochytriaceae; genus Cladochytrium; species Cladochytrium tenue. The sequence continues at coordinate 17,007 of JADGKE010003225.1, forward strand.
ATAAGGGTACTTTTTGACTGTGTCGCCGATCCACTCAAACAGTTGCCAGCGAATGGCTGCAAATGCTGGATTTGCTTCCGTCGCAAAGGTTTGTGTTGTTAACTCGCAATTGCAAAGTCGTCCGAGGATTTCTGATAGCTTTTTCACACGGTGTTCTGATTTATAGTCCAAAACCGTTCGAAGCGAGTCCAGCTCACGCTGAACCACTTCCGCACCAAACCAGCCCAAAATCTGTTCAGAAATAACCAGTTTCAGCTCCAAGGCCAAATCCGGGTACAGCCCCCGCCTCAAGTTGGAGTATAAACTTAAAAGCTCCGTTTTGCCCGTTCCAGTGTGCCCGCTAAAGACGAGATTTTCGCCTGCGATTCTTCGTCCGTTAAGCAGAAGTAGTTTTACCGCCAAGCCGGGAGTGAGAATATATCCAGACTCCTCGATTATCTTGACAACTACGGACGAGTCTAGAAGGTGCAAACCCTCAGCAAGTTCCGCCCTTAGAAGGCTTGGCGTTTGAATTGCCTTGGCACGCGTCAAAGCATTAGGAAGTCCGTCTTGATTGCGTCCGGTGAAATTCAGGAAGGAAGCACGCGGACCAGGTTCGTATTCGCTGTGAACACAAGTAGAGATCACGTTTGTCTCGCAGAAAGCTGATAGGTCCATGTTTCCAGATGCCTGGTGAGCGGCCTCGGCAATAAAGCAGTCAAGCCATCGCACCGGAAGGAAGTTCTCGTCAAACCACTGCCAGCTCGTCGCCGCTGCAAAATAAAGTTAAATCAACAATACATCCGTAAACCTACAGTGGTAAGCAACCAAGTCAAGAAGCCACTCCACTCTGTCGGCCAAGAATTCAAGAAACATTTTTACATGTAAGTGCGCTCTTGGAATGTTTACATTGAACACGGTCCGAACTTCCAACAGTAATAAATGCAGAACAGCGCTTATCGCTGTCGGATTATCTTGGGCTGATTGCTGTGCCTCCTCTTTTAGATCTTCGATTGAGTCCAGTGCTCTTAGTCGGCTTGAGCCATTCCTTCGAGCGATCCGCCAGCCATCGGCAACCAGAAGAGTAAGACAGTCTCTATCTGTAAAATTATAGGGATCCGGCTTCCACGAAGAGCTTTTTTGTGTGCGGCATAATGCCAAAGATGGCAGTTCGAACAAGACCATCTCGTCAGTTGCAAGGTGAGAAAAGTTGACATCAGCAAGCGGCGGAGTCGCGAGCTCCGCCAAAATTACCCATTCTTGGGAATTAGCAGCGGTGTCCTCAGGTTCCCGATCAGGGCTGTCCGAAATGTGCGCAACATCGGAATCGGATTCGGATTCGGAATCGGAGTATCGAGTTGAGACCTCACTGTCATCCGCTCTGTCCTGACCATTCTTTCGTAATGAGTTAAAACTCCGAACGTCACCAGTTTCATCATCCGTGATTATTCCAAAGAAAAGGAATGAATTCCAAAATCTTTCCAATTCCCGTAAAGAAGCGTACGCTGAAACATTGAAGTACAGTACATGTGTAACGTCCATTTCTAATCTGGAGTCCAACTTCTGGACGATTTGAGAGGATTTCCAATCCTCATTCACCGATTGCGAAACAGAAAATGTCCCTCGATCTGTTTCACTTATTTCGCGAACGCGCTGTCGACAGTAAGTCGTCTTTCCGCTTCCTGGAGCACCCTGCACAACTTCCAGCTCTCGCACCGGTATAGCCATAGGAAATTTCGCTGCCATCATCGAGGGCTGGTCATAGGTCGGAGCAGATTCGATTCGCAAGAACGAGAACATGGATACCATCGACCGTCTCGCCAGGACGAGGGCTAATGGGAAACAATTTCGCTTTTCAGGGGCACTCTCGAGAAGTACCCTGCGATAGAGAGCTGACCGCACGTCATCCTCAAGGTCTTCAGCTCCCATGATAATATAGCGCGGAAACGGTACATCCTGCTTATAGCTGCCCAGCCCTCTGTTTGCCAAAACGCGGTCAATGAAATCCTCCACATCTGATACCTGCGTGGATCGGCGGCACCACAAGACGTACGACGGATGGACAGGCTCGTTTGTTCCATGGAGCTCGGACATTAAGAAGAATATCTCTATTCCATTGAGTTCTGAAGAGTCAACGACGACGGGGTCCGGACACATTGTTTCTTGGCCTTCGTTTAGGTCTTCCGCGCAAGCGGCCTGAACATGCCACACGAGGTCAATCACAAAGCCCCCAACTATCGTCCAATCCTCTTTCGAGAGAGTTAATGGAATCTGGGGCTGACAGATTAAAATGTCATCCAAAGATCCTGCTTCTAGATAAGGAAAGACAAGCGACAACCACGGCTCCAGACGCTTTACAGAAAGGGCCGTCTTCGTCTCCGTCAGCAGCGATGCGAATTGCTTCGAAGTGAGGTTGGTAAGGCGCGGCATGGCTGCTCGCGAATCCTGAAGCAAGTCTTTCCACTGTACCAGCTGGGTTTTCAGTCTATGAAGTTCAGCTTCGGCAGCCGCCTCGCCATTTGCGACTGCTAGGTCCAATGTTTGCCATTGCGGGGTCGACTGTTCAGAGGTTTTCCCGCAGCCACCAAGGTAGTCGGGGTGACCGAGTCTCTCGAGCAGCAGCCTCTGCTCATGAACCTTGTGCGCGAGCTCGTTCATGCGCAGGAATAGGCTCACATTCTCCACATTTTGTCCTAACTGATCCTTGTCGACGAACACTCGAATCTGCAGCACCAGGTCCTGCAAGTTGTACGACGGAAAAAGTTTCAATCGCGTGCTGTTGCTGTCAGCAACACTATCAGTGAAATAAAAGTCAAGACGGGAGGGGCTGTCTGCCGTTGGTACGGAAGAGCGATAGATGCCTGTTTGCACGAGTTTACCCATATAGCTAATCGCCGTCGTGAGTGATAGCTGTCTATTACTTGCAAACAAGGCTTTGACATCGGCGAGTCGTTCCTGCAAGCTCTTTATGCTCGATACAACGCTTTCAACCTTTTCAGGAAGGGGAAGCTGGTCTCGCAAGATTTCGCTGGTGACTTTGAATTCGTCGTTTTTTCCGCGCTTTGAGTCCAAAACCACACGAATGACCTTCTCAGCCGCTACTACGCTATGTAGTAATGCAGCCCCAGCATCGTAGCCTTGAACGACGCCTGTCAGCCACTTGACTGTTCCGTCGAAATCATTTCGATCCAAGACAAAGCGTACAAATTCTTCAGCTTCTGCAAGGGCTGAAAATAATGCAAGATGGTATGAACGGAAGCCGACTGCTACCATGCTTCTAAACAACCTGACGGCCATGGATGGGTCGTTAAACTCTTTGCCGATGTCGTCCAGACTATTATTTGCAAATTTTTCCATTATGCCCCAGAGCCCTCGATAGACACCGTAGATCTTGATAAATGATAGAAATCCCGGAGCATTCTCTGAGATCTCAAGGACTTCAAAGGCGTTACCCAACAGCTCTTTTAGGCTCTGTAACTCTTTTTTTGATCGAGGCTGGTTACCAACAAATTCGTTCCTAATTTATGGGTTAGGTAGTAACAAGACTATGATGGACAAACCAGGACTGAAGCTCCTCTAGCAAACAGCTTTTGAGTTCACGCGCATTGCGAGAAATTGCCCGAAAGTCCTGGAACGAAAAGGCTTCCGATCGAAGGTCCAGTAACGAGTTCAGAAATTCCTTCGAAGCGGCAAGTGCCATCTGTAAGCTGCTTACCCCGACCTTGACAACGCAAAAAGTCAATACCGTGAGTGGTAACAAGAATTTTGAAGTGTAAAAACATACCTCAGCATCTTCAGGGGTTTCATTTTCAATACTACCCATGCATTGTTTGAAAATTAAAGCAAATGTGGCCGAACGAGACATGCTGAAATAGAGAGCTAGACGTAACTCCTCGTCGTCGAGACCAAAGGCATCCGTGATGTTTTCAATGGCGCCATTGAGGAACTGTATCGTGTGCTCACCCTCTGGAAGTGACCTAGCCTCCCGAACGCGGTCCATTGTGACCCCATCTAGAAGCCCGTTTGCGGACATCCATTCTGCGAACCGGCAAATGTCTCCAAGCTGAGTTCTCATGCTGGATATTCGTAACATGACAACATGGCCGGATTCCACGTGGTCCCTAAGTCTCTTGGATGCGAAAAACACACTTCGGTTGACGCTTAACCATTCCACGTCGTTCCACATCCAAGCACCTTGCTCATGCGGAACACTCTCCAGTAAAACATTTTCTATCTGGTACATTATCAGAACACGACACTGAAACCTCAGTGCTGGCTCAAACCTTGGTAAGTTCACCACGCAACGTGATCGTGAGTTCTCCAATAAACCCGTTCTTCCATTTTGACGCATCATCAGCTCTAAGCCAAAGCCATTGCAATGAGAACCGACCATCCGCAAGGCGCATCTTTTGAGCCCTGGCGGCTTCTATTTCATCGACGCAAAGCCTGGCGAGCTCGACGAGGATTGCCATGCCTACATCACAATCTGTTACAGAGTCATTCGGGAATATGTCGCAGATTTCCGCTATAGATTTCTCGAGGCGGTTGATAATTGTATCGGCGTTTACGCTCGCGTGGTCAATGCAAAGCGATATGAACGCTACGGCTACGGCGTGGTTGAAAGCTCTCCAAACAAGAGTTTGTTTGGTCGGCTTGACAGACTTCAGCTTGATAGCCAGGTGCTGCAATTCTCTAACAGGATGATGACCTTCGAAGACCTAGCGTTCACAACCGATGATGATAGAGTCCATAAGAATTATTCGAGGACATCTTAACATACCGGTCTGACAAGTGCGACCAACTCGCTCTGTACACCTTGTAAGCACGAGTGATCTCCGAAAGTTTTGCATTCGGCCAGCACTTGAAGAACCAACGCAAGGCTTATGCGCTCCGATTTTGATGGAATCGAATCATCCAATACAGACTTTGACAGCATGGCCGCAATTGGCGTCATCATCCTCTCCATTTTCCAGCCAGCGGGGATGTTTTCGCCGGTCAAATCAATATCGGTCGCGACGTAGTCAAGAAATACTGCCAAATCAACTGCAGCCGGCTTGGAAGAAATCATGTTCAAGCACAAGTTCTTGAAGTCGTCGTTTGATGCTGGCAGATCCATTTTCAATCTTTGAAAAAAGGCAAGATAAGCCAGATGCAATATTCTGACAGAAACTTACGCAACAAACAAAGTAGGGCAACGCTTCGCTCTACCGTATTCTTGCAGGTGGGCTATAGCTCTTGTGTCTTCGGCGCCATGAAGACCACCAGTCAATTGTTTCGCCATCTTGACCAGTGCATCTTCAGAGAGGCGGTCCAGAAGTATTGGCCCATAATTTAAAAACGTGGAGTTTAAGCCACGTGCTGCTTCCTCATTGTTGGCGCGACGACCTTCGACAGTTTCGCACATTCGAAGAAGTAACTGCAGTGACGTGGCCGCAGACTCACCAAGCCAGACCTTTGAATTAGATGCAAAAACCTCTTTTTAGAGAAATATGACTGTTAGAGCAGGGAAAAACCCGGACCGGTGCCCTGTTACCTTCCAAACACTCCAGAAACATTGTCTCCTCGTTCCTATTTGTGTTCAAAACTACTACAGGGTCGCCGCTGGCCGAGACAGCAAACAGCATGAAGAGCCTTTCGATATGATTCAGGAGATTGTCGAGATTGCCAACCACGCGACCGTCCTTAAGCCGAAGTCCAGCAAAGATCTCCTTCAGGTACCAAAACCTTCCTGACCTAAGAGTCGCGAACGTCGAATGGAAGGGCTTGATAATATCGATGGCTCTCTTTGTCAGTAATTCGCTGTGATCGCTCCCGAACGATTGGTTCGGCAACGGAAATCTGAACACGAATCGCACCATCAGAGTATAATCGCGCGGGAAATTGTCGCCGAGCAAAGCTAGGGTGAAGTAAGCTTGGAAAAAATTCACCGTAGGTTTCTTGGAAATGGACTTGCGGATATCGCCGCAATCGACCAGAATTTTGAAGGCATTCTCAATGCATGCCTTCAACCACGTGTTCCAAAGACCTGTTAAGATGGGAAGAACTAGATCGATTGAGGGCATCTCGTCTTCGAATATGTCATGCTCGCATATAAGAATGCTCCTATCGTCCTGGCGTTGTTGATTCAAATATGGCTCGTATCTTACGGAATTTAGAATATCGCAATTACAATGGGCTTAATCTTACTGGAGTAAGCGGACCCATACTAAAAAGGTCATGGTCCATCGCGCCGGATAGTCTGCAGAAGTAGGTTTATTTTTGTTGGCGAACTCAGCCAGAACTTGCACAGCCGCCTGCACATCTTTCGTGAATTCACTGTGTCTGTTTGCCATCTTGTTTCCTTCATCAAATTCACCGAATAATTGTACGCATCGCTGCCAATGCTCCGAAAGGTCAGTGGACCCAACAATAAGGTCCAGAACAGATCGAAGTTTCACAGCAAATTCAGAATTGTGGATGATGGTGAAAGACTTCATCGTGTCTTTCACCGTGTTGAACATACTGTTATACGCACCTTTGATGGTGTCCAAGACGCCAGCACCCCCCGCGCCTTTTTCCGCTTCATTTACAGTCCGCGATTGTTTACTATCAATCATAGAAGACGTAGTCCGACGAGACACAGTATTTGCACGCTGGCTCGGCGGACCGCTCGTCATCGTTACGCGGGACGAATTCTCAAACGACGGATTCACTTGTGAATATTTTGAGTCCGACCGCTCGTTGGGCGTTTTTTTAGTCACAGAGGCGTAACTCATAGACTGTTTGCCTTTTGAGCCTCCCTCTCGCCCAAAATAGGATTGGCTAATTGGAGCGGTGTCTTGTTTAGACGGAGTCAAAGGTATCACTTCCGCCACCGAGGTGTTGCCAAAGTCCGTCTCTACTGGCACTACCACCGTTGAAGAGGACGAATTTTCCAAATTGGAGCCTTTCCCGGCACCTGCGCTCTCCGTGGGGTGCTTTGAAGGCATAAGACTGCGCACTTGAAGTATTTGAACTTTTTCAGAGACGCCCATTCGATCGACAAGCTCCTTAACCGCCTTGGAAGACTTGCAAGTAAGTATAACATCGCTTGGGGAACGTATCGCAGCCTCGACAAAAGGTTCCAAGGAGCCAAGGCTAACTCCAAGATTGTCAAACACCAGCAGGCTGCGCCGCACCTTAGAAATCGCATCAACCAAAAGTTCATCCGAAATATCATATTTGGAGTCCTCTTCGACCAGCCCACTAAATTTAGCAACAGCCCTTAGGGTTGATACGAGAATCTCTTTCGTCGTGCACGGAATCCAAAAGACGCGATCGTAGGATTTTTCCTTTCTTGCGTCATAGTATAACCTAGCTAGGCCAGATTCACCCACTGCATCCTGTCCTTCAAGCACAACAGTGCTTTCGAGAATGAGTTGCCGTTCAAACAGCGTAAATTTTCCGTTGCGATTATTGTGGTCTTTTTCGAGTACCGCTGTTTCCTTGCTACTAATAAGCGAACCACGCGCAAGGTCCACCATAAGGTAAGTTTGTTGATAAAGCTTTTCAGGGTCGGCGTCGATATAGACCATAGTCCTACTGAACAAATTTTCCATTGTATCGCGCAACGATTTTCCGGTCCTACTATGGGGGACATCGACATACGCGGTGACTGCTCAGACAGTAAGTATATGTCTCTTTTTGAGCTTGAGTATTGCTCACCAGGCGCCGCTCCAACAACAAGAGGGATCAAATGCATATTTTCCTGTTCAAGAGTCATCTCAATTTCGGTCAAATAGTCGTCTGTGTCGCTGGTAAATACAGTCAGTGTTTTAAATTTGTCCTGTCTGCGAACGGATGTACCCTTTGAAAACTTTCTTGGTCATCAATTCGATAGATTTCCCATCAATAATAAAGAAAGTGGTTGAGCGTATCGTCGAGTCATGGGCCTCGATGTACTCCATAAAGCTGCCCGTTGTGACAGTGAAGGGCTCCACGGACGTTCGACGACTACCCACAGACGCCAGAAGTTTCGAAAGGGACAGCGCTAAAGCTTCTGCAACCGGCGAGCCAACACGATAGGAGTAGCGGACACGAATACCTTGAACGACCGAAAGTTGTGATTGCGAACTCATGGCCAATATTTACTTCTGAAGGAGTACAGACAACTAAAATGCTGCGGCGGATGGGTCAGCAAAATTGGTTACTCAAGTGGTCAGAATAACAATCAGCAGAGGAGTCGAGAGTTTTCCAATGATGCAAAAGAGGTTGTTTAACACCTCAAGTCGAGAAGGATCGAAGGTAAATGACTTCCCGCAAAGAAAGCAACTCACAGCCTTGTGTGGTGGGATGGTCTTACCGATGTCAGTTGGCACGAACAGAACTGATGATAATTCAACAAGGTAGAACACACCGCCACAGATCAAAATGCAGCTTCAGTCGATAGTGATGGATGGTATGATATTGGGAGGGGTAGGTCGTGTGGATCTGGCAGACCAATACGTCGGTCCAAATATCGAAGAACTAGTAAGGAGAAGGGTCGGGTGTAAGCACTCGAGGAGAAAGAGAGCGATGGTGCGGTTATTGGATGAGGTAAAGGTGGGGAGGGTGGGGGGAACGTAAGGTAAAACACGGGAATGGTCGGTAAAACACGATCGGCCAAAACCGCCCCCGCCCAAGCCCCCCCCGCCCCCCCCACACCCCCCCCC
>JADGKE010003226.1:0-18294 GCA_026954515.1 Cladochytrium tenue
CCCGACGACTTGTTGGCAATGATAGTATGAGTAAGTGTCGCTCTCGCTATCGCGTTGCCCTGATTGTGCATTTGCAGCCAGAAGTACCAGCACTATTATTTCGTGAACGATGCAATGGGGATCAGGTGAGGCCTATGCCTTCTTTCTGTTAATTGTTATTCGACCTGCTTTCACACGCTTCCCTGTCCCTCCTCGTCGCACCGAGAAGTACGCACCTCCCTTTCTTCTCGCTACCCCTTCTTCGAGCATGCTGACCTCATTCTGCCTCCAGCCAGTGGGATGATCCGCGCGGTCCTCCGCCGCCATACTTTGTAGCCCCCGCACCGGCATGTCAAACCACAACCGCCGTAGTGGCGGAACAGCGGCAGGTCATGCCAGCGGCTGTTACGCCAGTGCGGACCTGCGGACCACTTCATGAGAGTCTCACCTTTACTCTTGAACACGGGCATCACCACCGTCACCACGACCACCATCAGCAGCTCTCTGGTTGTCATGGCCATATCCAACACCACGGTCAACACCACGGGCACCGCCGCCACTGTTTCTTCTCAAAGGCCGACTAGACGCACACTCGTGCTTGACTGCATTGCCTCTCTGAGTCGTCCGATTATATTACCATTTATGTGCACGGTTTCAAAAGCATTGTTATTCAAATAAAAATGCCATCTTTATAACTTTAACTTTAGTCATTCAATTGGCACTGGGGAAAATTTTTATCCGTTAGTTGTGCATCGAGGCGCCCGAGTCGCTTACCAGAAGTGCAACACCCTTTGCAATCCAGTAATCCTGGGCCGCCTCCGTGGGCAACCGAAGCGCAATAACGAAATTTGTAGAATGGCCAGTCGTCGAGAGTGTCCCGGCGCGCGCTGAAGTCTTGTACAGAGGGCAGGTGTACAGTCCGTCCCCAGACTGGGGTGTTTGGGTTGGAATGAAACGCAACAGGGGCATAGCCTAATGTAGAAGGCGGAGAAGGTCGGGGACAGGAGCGAAAAATCGGATACGGTTAGGCCATATCTAAGGACGCTCACAGTTTGGAGTGCTTACAGAAAACATCTCCATGGGGTACGAGTCCTGTAGGCAACATTTCTCTCTATCCCAGCGGGCGCCCTCAATGAAAAGCCCTCGAATCAAGACACTGTCGTGGTCCGGGTAAGTTTCGGGAACGAGCCCCAAGTCCTCCGCGTCGAGGGCCTTCGAAGTAGGTCCGGCCACAGACGCGTCAGACTCTATTGTAGGATCTGAATCCTCGTATGCTGTGACCTTGTAGGCAAAAATGAGGCTGTCAATAGGGACGTTGTACTTTCGCGCATGGTTTTGAAGGACTCCCGTGAGAAAACCTATATTTTGGTAGGGGGTTGTTAGCACGTGCTTGCTCCGTAGGTGGGATGACTTTACCTTGCGGGAAAAAGAATCCGGGCAACCAAAATGACGAAGGCTGGCCGAGCTCAAGCCATCTCGCCAGCACCTCCACTCGTTCTCTCAGATCCTTCACCCAAGAGCCGAGTGATTTCAAGGATGGGTACGCAATGTTTGACCAAGCCACCGGAACCTTTGTGGAAACCACTGATTAGCCCAAATATCACGGCCCTATTCATTAAACAAACCTCATTATTCAATAGGCTATTGAACACGAGCTCCAGCTCCGAGCTCATGACAACAAGACCCTTAACGGCTTTGATAAGGTTCTCCAGTGACGCCCTGAGGGCGACCAGCAGCTTGTTGAAGCGAGCCGCCTCCTGCAGCAGCACGGTGCTAAGCGAGTTGACCATCCGGCCCGACGCGTCCTTTTTGAACATCTTCTGGAAAACCGGGTTGTTGGCCTCTTCCGCCAGGTCGATAAGGAGGGGGGGCGGCAAGCCATCCAGCATCGAGCGCGCCAGCGCGGCCACGATCTCGTCTGGGGTCTGGCCACCGCCGCCGGCGTTGGAGCTGACCAGCCGCGGCTGGACATCGAGGATAGAGCGCACCACTCGGCGTGACTCCTGGATCTGGAAGCTAATGTTGGCGTTCTCGTGCATGCCGAATATAGACGGCTCTTCGGTGAACGGGAGGGACTCAATGTAAGCGCGCACAGCGGCCAGCTCCCCGTCAGGTGGGGCAAAGTAGATCCCGGACGGCGAGAATCGGTAAGCGTCGGTGAAGATCTGAGGAGTGTAATATTTGGCGAGGGCCGATTTGAGCGTTCGGCGGTCCCAGTCGTCCGTCACCCTCCCACCAAAGGTGATGTCGCCGGTCAGGTACAGCAGTGCGTCCCAGGGGATTTTCTTGGACTCTAACAGGGTGTTTTTGAGGATGGTAATCGAGACCTCGAGGTCCGCCGTGGACCAGTCGTACAGGATGTTCCACCCGAGCGGGCCGAACCGCTTTCGTTCTTGTATGACCGCGTTGAAGAAGCAGATGCCAAATAGTAATTTTCGGAAGCGCAGGCCCTGCGGTGCGTGCTCCTCGTACAGGTCGCGAGACACATCGGCGAAGCTCCTGGCCAAGTTGGCGCGGAGCCCTTTTGGCGGCTCGTTGGTGACCTTGACGCCATCCTGGAGGACTGAGATGGGAAACACGCGCGACGGCATGGACGAAAGGAAGAGCCGGAAGGTCGGGTTGACGTTATTATCAGGCTGCGAAAACTCCTTGATAATGGTCTCCAACCGGCCCATCCACGACTTTGCCAAGTGGCAGTTTTGGAGAAAAACCCAGTCGCCCGCAAAGGTAGCCCTGTTAATAAGCTCCTCAGCGATCGGACCCTGACCTTGTCCGAGCGAGATCATGTGGAGCCGCTCGGACATATTCAGGTCTTTGCTGGCAGCGAGCTTCATGAGCAGCGACACTGGGTCCGAGCCAGTCGACAGGATGAAAATCATTGGAGTTGCCGACCCCGTGTCTTTGTAAGACTTTCCGAGGTCGAGCGGGGGGATGTCAATAAACTCCTGCCCGAGATTGCGCTTGATGAACTGGATGATCCCTGCAATCAGCTTCTCCTCGAACAGCGCCTTGACCAGTATCAGCCGCTGAAAGTCTGTCAGCTTATGGCCGTCCTCCCCGGGAATGGCTTCCAGGAACGGATTGTCGGCGTTGACTATGTCCTCCCATTCGGACCCGTACATGGAAATATGATCGACTAGATACTTCAGCGGTGCGATGCTGATCGAAAGGTCGCAGATATTCTGCCACATGATGGGGCTAAGCCATCGGAAACTGGGCTTGGACGGGTTGTTGGTTGCGAGCCTACCGCTACCGCGGAGGAAGTAGTTCCATTCAGCCTCGGGAATGTCGCTCCTCTGCCTCATGATGGTCGAACATATCATAAAGGCATAAATCAGCTTGTGGGCTTCGAATAAACCCCTGCTGACGTTCGAAAATATGCTGTAGGTGGTGTTTTTGCACAGGGTTTGAATCCTGGCAGCCAGGCTATCGCTCCTGGGGCTTTCTTGAATGCACGTATTGAACAGGTTCTTGAAGTACTTCAAAGAAAACTGGTACATTGGATCCATTTCAGCCAGGTCAGCGATGACGAAGTAGAGGAGGTATCCGCGGACCGCTACAGGGCGGTACTTTTCACGTGCGGAGTTGATCTCCAGCTCAGTGACCTCGGCCTGCGCTACGCGCTCCTTGATTGCGGCAGAAGTGACTTTGGACTGGTTCAACGTGTTGATGAGTTCCTCATCGTCGAGTATATTACCCTGCGAGTTGAAGAGCATCTTAAGGATCTTGTCCTCGATGTCTTTTAGCTGCTTCTTGTCGTTGGCAATGTTCACAATGAGAGAGTTTCTCTGCTCCTCGAGCTCTGGACGCTCAATTTTCACAACGTCTGCGAGGAGTTGTCCTTCGAGCCCTTGTGGCGTGACAGTGAAGTTGATAATTGTTACCTTGATACAGATCTCGGGCAAGTAATGTGGGTTTGGTAGTTTTGTGGTGATGTAGAGTTTGAAATTTCGGTCGTATTCGACGAGTGTGTCCCCGAGCTTTATCATAAGCCGCCCACTCTGCCGCGTCAGCTGCTTTAGCAGTAGCGGTTCGAGCGCCGGATCGAGGGTCTCCCCAACATCTTCAATCAGTACCGCTTGGCCAGCACGGATTGCGTTTTCGAGGGAGCGAAGGAATTTCCCGTCGGTCAATTTTATGACGCGAAGGTTTTGCCCCTCCATGTTGCGTATCCATCGATTTGCCTGGCCTTGCGGGTCAATCATTAGAGGCCAGCGACGGCCCCTGACCACAAGGATGCCGTTTTCCGTCGACAGAGTGTCTGCCGGAAGGCCCTGAATATTCCAATCTCGTACCACGGCCGGCTCGGCCAAGTGGTCCACCAGCTGGAATGTCTCCGAGACCGGAACGCCAACATCCTGACATTTTCTTATCCACTGCACGACTAGCTCCTGGCGGTATGTACTCGTAAAAGCACCATAGTAAGCAACGCTGGCTGCACATAGGAAGACGTTGCCGACCAGCGCCTCGATCTGCTCATTCAGCAGGTTAACTGACTCCGTCCAGCGGACCTGCTCATCAGCCAGAGCCTGCGTCAACTTGCTCGCGCGCCCAAGGCGTTGGGTCGTCTCTTCCATCTTGTCGGCGAGCACGCGCTTGCTTGCGAGCGACTCCTCGTAGGTCTGCTTCAATTTCGCCAGCTGATCCTCCACTCCTTGGAGCGCAGCTGTCTTTTCGGCGAGTTTGGCCCGTGTTTCCTCGAGGGCATTCTGAGCCTCCTCAAGGCGCTTCCGCTTCGGTGCCACTTCTTTGAATACTCGGGAGTAAATATCCATTGCAATCACCCACATTACCATGGACTTGCATGCCTTAGACACTTTCTCTATAGTCTCGGCATTGAAGCTAGGGTTTTGAACATATTTTTGCAGCTTCTTGGAGATGGATTCGGGGATGTTATCCTTATCGTAATCGGCCATTTTCTTCATGAATTGGGGGTCACTTAGCAGCTTTTTGCTGCTATCCCAATCGGGTTTAACTTTGAACAGAATGCAGATGGCCTCCATGACGAGCAAGACCAGATCTGGCGGCTTTGAGAACACCTTCAGCTCGGCAATATCTTTTTTATCCAATGCATCAAGAGCTTTGTATGCTGCGTCAAGTGCCGGGAGAGCCTCGTCGAGGTCCTTTTGCGCCTCTGATGCGATCGCCTCTGTCGCGCTGGCCTTCTCACGGACGATTACCTCTTCGGCAGCGACGACCTTGCGGACGCCGTCAGCAGTCTCTTGGTCCTTTGCAATTTTTATCATGAGTTGCTCGGTGTCAGCGGCTCGCTGCTTCAGCTCCGGGCCGAGCTCTTGAAGCTCGACCTGCATGTTCGCAACTAGATCGTTGGTCTCCAGCAGCTTGTTTAGACCGTTCCGCAAACGGTCGCGGCTCGCGCCCAGCTCCCGCCGCTTCTCTTGAAGCATCGTTACATAGATATTAATAAGCTCCAAGTAGGATGTGGGCGTGGTGTAGTAGCGGCGCCGTAACTCTGCATAAAAACGTTTGGCCATCGTACCAACGGATGTGTGAATTTCGACGCACATGGTCGCAATTTTTTCCTTCATCTCGTCGGAGCCGAGATCAACAAACTCCAGGAATCGCCGGGAGACAGACAGAAGAGCCTCTTCGGGCCACTCATTGAACCAATCTATTGTAGAGCAGTTGACCAAAGACGGGAACATCCTGCAACGATTCCTGAAGGTGTCACCAACAGGGCTGGTAGCGAAAACAATGTGAAGGTTATCACGTACTCGGCTAATAAAGAACTGAAGGACTGAGTCGCGGTCTTCTGGCTCCCCCCTGTCACGAAGAATTGGTCGCAGCTGGCCGAGGATCTTTTCCCGCTCGTCGAGCTCAAAGAGATTTGGAACTTCGCCAGAGTTCAGAATGCTGTTGATGTCTTCCAAGAAAGACTCCTTCTTTATCTGAGTGTCTGACAAAAGAAATACGGTGCTCTTCCCCTCCAACCCAGCATTCAAATACAACTTCTTGAGGTCCTCCCGCCATTCAACGTCTCCATATGTCCTCGTGAGCTCAATTTGGAAACTTTGGATATCCGATATGTGACATGCAAGTCTGGTAAGCGACTGCTTTCCAGTTCCTCCGACTCCCACAAGTAGCGCATTTCCACGAGGTTGCCTCAGTATTCGTGAGATACGTGTAATGTGCTGTCGGGCATCCAGGAAGAAAATAAGGCGAACTTCCTTATTCATTGTAACATTGTATTCCTCTAAGTATTCCTCCAGTATGTGATTCAAAGCCGTCACGTCAACCAGCTCAATGTACTCTCTTTCAGCCGGAGGGACGCCGCGCTTTAGGAAGTCCCCGTAAACTATCGGCTGCTCCGCCAGCTGCTCCGCTGGCAAAGTAATTGCGAAGTTCTTTTCGACGATTGATGACAGAAGCTTGTTGAAGTAACCTTTATCCGTGTCGTCAATGAGCCGATCATGGAACACGCGCGAGGCCTCGTGGCAGAACAACCTTGCGAGCTCAATCTTTGCGCTGCAGTGGACGGGCTTCACCTGAAGAATTCCTTGGATTACCTTGGACAGATCGCGCAGGTTGAAAGTGTAGTGGGACTTTGCTGGTGTTGGGAGAAGTTCCGCACTCATGGCGTGGTAAATTTCGATCGCCGAGCTGACGACGGCCTCGGATGCTTGTTTAATTTCGGTGGCAAACGGTTTCAGGAATCCCTCAACGATGGCGCGGAAAATCCTCGCGAGCGAGTAGTCGCTTGCAGACGGGATGTTGAGAAGGTTGAAGTGGCGTAGGAATCTTGGCGTGACATTATTGCGTCCACCTCCCGGTGGTGCGCAGCACGACACAAGCTCAATATCCTGGATAACTTTCCAGGTCAGCTTTTCTCTGTCATAAAAGCCCCCGAAATCCACGTATTGCCGAAGTAGCTCAATAGGTGGCTGAGACCCGTATGTATCCAACTTCGGCATGTTTAGGTCGTCAACGAACAAAACTATTTTTTTGAATCCTGTCGGGCAGCCAGAGATGTTTTTTCTCTTCTTTTCTAGTTTCAGCTCCATCAGCTGTTGAGCTTGAGCGCTCGTAGTTTGTGCAGAAAAGTTAAGAAACAATGGCATATATCCATTTTGCTTGCTGACTCGACTCAAAAGATCTTGAACAATAACAGATTTTCCCACCCCTGTATTTCCAGTAAATAGGGTGCGGTAGCCATTTGATAGAAGTGTATCGAGAAGGGCGGAGTATTTTACTGTATCCGGTGTGGGTACAATGAGCTTGAAGTATGGTACGTTGGGTGAATACTCAAACTGCGGAACAATATCTTCCCACAGATTGAAAGTTCTGTTTTTCACATTGACATAATAAGAGAACACATTGTTCGATGAAGGCAAGGAAATATCAGCCAGAGGGAACGCTTCCAGCATTTCACGAACAAATGTATCAAAGCCATCATGACTGCCGTCCGCTAGATTTCCGCCGATGGACCATACATATGAGAAGAGAAAAACGTAGCTGAATAATGTTTTGAGGTCACCATACTGAAGCGTGAAATCGAAGTCGGGGCGGTTTATGAAGGTAGATATGAGGTTGCAAAGCGAGACGACCAGGTTCAGATTGACTGACTTAATGTACTCCTTGCAATGCCTCCGGACAAATTGAAGTCCGCGCTCCACGTAGGTTTCAAATAAAGTACCAATGAAATCTCGAATGTCGGAGCTTACATGATCGGGCAAGTTTCGCAGCCACTTTTTGACAAAGGGCCACCAACCCAAACTCACTGGATCCATGTACACCATACCGCAACGACTGACCGTAGCTGGTGAGGCGACAGCCAGATCGGCAACTTCAAAGAGCATGTGCATGGTGTTGTTCATTTTTATGCGTTCGCCGTTGATGAGGGTTAGAAGCTTATTATCATCCAGAACGGTGTTCATATTTTCAATCCAGAGAGCATCTACTGGACCATCACACACTGTCCATTTCTCATCAGGTGTATCTTCGGCAACCTGCTCTCGAAAAACTACACCAATCAAACCATCTTTCCACTCCATTGTCGCGAGGTTGAATTCTCCGTACAATTCAGTCATGGCAACGCACTGAAATATCTAAGTTGAACATCTAAATTTTAGATCCTTACCTTTGGGTTCAGGACCCAAGTCTTGACTTTCTGGATATCGATGACGCTAGGGTGCTTTTCTTTTATCTGAGTGCATGCTTCTTGCAACACCTGATAGCACGTCGTTTTCCCTCCCCCTGTTGGACCAACAAGCATAACACCGTGACGAATTTTCATGGTTTCGTATAGCTGGCAAATGCGGGTGACAAAGGCGTCCACAACCTCCAGCTTTCGATCTGCGATAACAGACCTCAGGGTCGAGGTAAGCAGTTCGAAGTCCTTCTCGACGATCGTTACGCCGGGGAAGAGGTCCTGTAAAATTCCTCGGAATAAATCCACATCTTCCGCCAGGAATTTCGGCAAGTTCGAATCTCGTAATGAGCGAATAAGGACAAGGTCCTCACTGAGCTCAGGAGATGCTCGCTTTAGTGCTCCAGCCATAACAAGAACCGACTTTACTGCCCTCATGCCGAAATCGTAATGGTCCTGCTGCGACAGTTGCTCTGAGCATAGCTTGTAGAGGTTAACGACCTTAAGCGCAAGTGCTTTGGCGTTTTCGAACCCTTCTGAGAACAACATAATCTCTGCAATCAATCCGTAGTCTATGGAAATAGTTTGTGTCAGAGGCGTTTTAGGACCATCACGCATACTTACCAGGAATCATCATTGCGATCGGTCGGAAGAGTGCTTTCAGGTTGTCGGGTAGCTCGGTTCTCCCAGCATAACCAGGATTCATTGTGATAAACGCAGCGCAGGTATCGATAAGCCGAATATCCCGTCCCTCAAAATTGAATCTTGACTGTCTCATATCTTTGGCGTTCTTTATCGAGAGCAGCTGTTGGGCAATGACCGAGAGCACCTCAATATCTATGCGGTTGAACTCGTCAAAGCAACACCATGCGCCTGACTGGGCTAACCCAGCAAACATTTTCCCCATCATTTTGTAGTCCAAGCCGTCCGAGCAATTGAATACCACACACTGTCGAGCCAAAGCCTTTCCAAGATCTTTGACAGTTTCTGTCTTTCCAGTACCTGCGGGGCCAACCGGAGAGCCTCCGAGGTTGAGTTGCATAGCACCACAAAGAGTAAGGTAGCAGCGATCGGTAAGCGGAGTTATCACAAGGCGCGGAGAGCATCCCAGATACTCGTAGCCATAAAAAAATGACGACGAGGCCATTCGCACCGTGCAAGTGTCGGATTCGACTTCCCAATAGTACCTTTGCTGCTTAACCCACTCGAAATCGCTGATGCTGGATACTTTCGCATTAATGAGAGATTGAACAATGTCCCTGTTATGCACATCTATGGTAATTAGAGCGCCCATAATCGATCGTTGGATTTTCGTAAGGTCACCACGGACAAGGGCTGCAGACCCGGACAGATTCAAGATGCACTTGTTCAAGAAGTTCTGTAAGCCCAGTTGCGGGTCTGCTGACATAATTGCTTCCGAGGCATCGCGACTCCAGATAATTTGGTTCGCAGCTAAAACAGCCTGTCCGACGTGCCCTCTGAGCCAATCAGTTCGCGCAACACCGTCGTACTCGATCAGGGCCGATTTGATCAACTTTTTCAAAACTGAGACCATAGCTTCCTCGACAGAGCCAAGCCATGACTCGACGTTGCCGCGAGCTTTCACCGTTTTGAGAAATGGTACACGTTCTCCCTCAGGGCTCACCATGCCCTGGATGTCGATACTCTTCGGATCAGACGTAAATTGCAAAGACTTTATGGCGTCAAAACATTTCGTAAGATGGGGTTGTACTGCTTGCGGGTTTCGCGTTTGAGAAAGAATCTCGAGAAGTTCGTCATTGGACAGGAAGTAAAACCGAGGAAAGAGGAGTCGCTTAGATTCCAGGTAATCTTCCAGGCATTTTTGTATTTGATCCAAGAGTACGTTGTTCTGTGTCATGGTTTCCAAGAGGCCAGGCATTGTGCCCTGTTTCATCGCATTCGGACTTCGAGCAACCCTTCTCATGACTTCCTTCCACGATCTGTCAACTTGAGTAAACATACGAGCTTCGTCTGGTAGCTGGCGTTGAATATCCGGCGCAGAAAATATACTTTCTAAGTACAGCCAGTTTCTTTGACATACGAGCCACGCCTCTAGGGTTTCGGAGAATAAGTTCAGCTGCTTGTCCCATCTATCGACTTCCGCTTTAATTGGCCCAATAAACCTAGAGCTTTTTATAGTCGCTATAGTAACTTGACTGTCCTCAAGTAGGGTTTGTATATCATCGACAGCTCCCAGAATAAAAACATCTTTTGAGTCTCGGTATGGAATGGCAATGAATTCGGTCTCGTTCCAAACTTTGACAACCTTCGCGAGCATTTCCTCAAGCGCCGCCTCTGAGGCCGCCTGTCCGGATATCGAGCCTATCTCTTCTTTAAATGAAAACACCTGCAATTCCATCAGTTTCTCAAGAGTGAACGTTTCATCACGGATGATGGGCTTTCCAATTGTTTCCTGGATTTTTTCCCAGTGGCGCGCCTTCAAAGCCGGGTTTCGAAGATCAACAATCGTTGAGTACAGCGATCGAAATCGCTCGACCTGCGCCTTCAGCTTCGGGGCTACGTCGTTTGGTGGTAGTCCTTTTTCCAACGTATAAATCAATTTCATGTATAGAGAAATCTGCGTGTTTATCTCGTCTGTGCTAAGATTCTCGAACGCCTTTGATTTCCACGCGCTGGAAGTGGTTCAGTGAAGCGTTCGCTATTATCTACGATTTACCTTTCCAACGACTCCCAGTCACGTAAGCTAGTCCACAAAGTCCGCTTCAGTTCCACTTCTAACCTGGCTTCATCTAAAACAGTATCCCCAACAGGAGGCCGCCGTTCCTCTGGCGCATCTTCTGTGGCTTTCCCACCATTTTTGAAGATAGTGGCCCATTCCTCATACCTTTGTTTTGTCGCAGAAGCTTTTTGAAATTGATCGTATAGGTCATCAAGAAATTGTATGACCAGGGTGCTAGATGAGTCTGGATTCAGTACCATGGGCTCTTGGGCACGGTTCCGTATGTCAGATGCTTCTTGAAGGAGATCCGCAGTGAGCTTTTCTAGATCGGCCGCGAACCTCGCCACATTGTCATCTTTCGTGTCAGAGATTGTATCGACGGCCTCCTTCAATTGCTTGATTGTAGGGTTTAAAGTTTGATACATTGCCAAGTCTGTTGGCTGTATAGGCGTCTTGTAAGTGAAGGCAATTGAGTAAAGTTGTGCAACTTCATCCGCGAGAAGGTCAACTAAGGGCATCATGCGCTTCACTGAAGACTCATAAGAAGATTTTCATTATAAGAGGTTTGTTACCTTTTTCTAACCACCCAAGGTGCTCCACGAACTGGTCAACGGCCTGAGGTTGAGTGGTCAAAGTGCGAATCCAGGTCTGGACTTCAGTCAAAAGAAGTTCATTTTTATCCCTTGCCAGTGTGGGCAAGAGGTTCGATATATCGGCGAAAACTCTTTCTGGGCTTGGTGCGAGAACCCTCTGGAGCTCTCCGGTATCGATTCGTAGGTTGTTTAAGACGGAGGAGTCTGGAATCTCTGCCATGCGGGACTTTTCTTCGGAAAGACGCGAAAGCTGGCCGGAGAAAAACGTCACCACAGGCGAAGCCATAACACCTTCTGCGTTCAAGGAGATGTTGCAACTGAGTTCAAGCACACTTTCCCCGGCTTTTTTTGTGTCATTTTCTGCAAGGGCTTCCTCTGTGCTGTCATTCTCATCCTCCACCTCTTTCTGCACACGAGCAAGAAGGGCCGAAGCGATACTGGTCTCTGGGTCGCGGTTTGCAATCACGAGAAGTCTTTCGATAACGGTCCCAGCCTCTTGGACGAGTGAGTCTCGAACAACAAAATCTTCGTTGGCGATCCAAACAGAGCGCAGTCCCTCCCAGCGTTGCGTCCACTTCGTGCAGTTGCTCAGAAGACCAACAATGGTGCCCCTTACACGGCTACAAAGCTCACGGAAGTAGCCACCTTCTGCGGCAATAGCTGAGACCACAATTTCTTCGGAGGACGACGACTGATCCAATCCGCGAGTGGATGAATAGGCACTTCGGGCCAGATTTGAGGGGTCAAGAAAAGGAATCGATCCAGAAATAAGATGCACTTCATCAATAGTGGTCAAATATCGTTTCAAAATCGTCTCAATTGCTTGAATAAAGTCACCCAACTCAGGCGACAGGAAAAGTTGTTTTGCATCCGTTTCCTTATCAACAAGAAGGCGGATCTGAAATAATGGACGAAATTGGGTTTGGTGCGAATCTGTGTTCTTTAGCACGGCTCTAGAGTTAGCTAGTTCTGAGGCGGATCTGTTCAGTGGAGTTGAATCGCTCTTCTCCTCAGAAGTGGTCTGTGGAACAACACCTCCAGGAATATTGTGACTCATGCGCGAGCGTTTGATGCGAGTGAGAATTCCACAAAAGCCAGCGTATCCACATTTCACAAGCTCGTGCGTACCGACCTCCCTTCCGACTACGACACCACCGACTTGAAACGCCTGCATCTGATTGGCAGAATCCGTCGAGATATCAAGTGAGAATTGACGACCAGCGCCTGTCTCCATTATTCCATTGTCAGCAGCATTCACATTCATGTGTCTCATTGATCCAGACCATCCCGATGACGCAGAACCTTTTTTATGGTCTGCTATAACAATATCGTTATCGTCGCACCCCTTTGTAACTGCCCCAAGTAGATCTCTTACACTCTCCACCGCAAGCATGTGGAGTGTGCCCACCATTATGTAATCAACTAGCCGAGCGAAGCGCTGCAATCGTCGGCATTCCTTCCGTCTCGCCGCCTGTTCAGTGTACGTAAGATTGGCGGGGGTTTCCTTTTCTTTTCCAGCGCCTTCGTGATGCCTCGGGATGTCCTTAGCAGTAGAATTATTTTTGGTTTCGTTTTCACCAGGCATCTGGGAAGTGAAATCCTCTTTTAATGTCACATCGAAACCCTTTTCGGTGAAAGCTGCAAGGCTGGCTTTCTCGACCTCGCCTCTTATAGATGCTTCCCAGGTACGGAGGACCTTTTCACGAACTTCATTTATGCGATCATCTTGTTCTTTTACAAAATCACTGAGTTCGTACGTTTTGTTCGGGTCGGAGTAAAAAAAGCGCCGGAAGTTGACGACTTGATTGGAGTGGACGACAATTGAGAAAAGCGACTGCCGAAGGCATGGTTGAAGGATGAACGAGCGTTTGTTCAGTTGGGCCTTGGCGGCGTCAATCTTGCAGCGCATGACATTACGGCGCCAACAGGTGAAGTTCTTCCACAATCTATATTTTTGAAAGTACGGTATTTTAATGAGCGCATGAAAAAGATTGTGTTCTCGTATCCATTGCGCAAGTGGAGTAAATTCACTTCGACTGCCAGTTTTCACATGGGTGACACCCTAAAAACAAGGTGAGAACAGTTCTCAAATTTGAACTCCGTACATGTTTACTAAGGGTGTAAAAATCTTCCCCGTTTGGTATGTCCGAATGTTCAACTATCTCAAGATTATACGGATCGAAGGTATCTACTGCAGAGAGTCCTTGTGGTTGCTTTGGGCGGAGATAAACAAAGGCGCCTTGTGGCGTTTCATTCCTTTCAAGACTTCTGATAAGCTCAAATACATCCGAGCGGTTCGTTCGTTTGTGAGTCTGCACACCAACCACCGGAGAGGCCGTATTATCGGATCGAACGCCGTCCCCGGCGGTACGACCTTTCTCTTCGACCCGAGAAAGAAACTGCCGTATGCCCCCCTCAGGAGCTCGCGTCTCGGAGAGCGCATGTGTGTGTGATAATCCAACCTTCCCTCTGTCCTCGATTTTGCCGGATCTTCCCTCGGCCTCAGCAGGTTGGTGAGATGAGAATATGAGGTTGAATTCTTTTCTTTGTGACTGTTGAGGTTGTAATTGAGGACGCAGAAGAGCGTGGAGCGAGGCGGGGTCTATAGGGGTAGACATATTATCCACGTCACTGGGGTTATTCGGCCCAGAGCGCAGATGGCGAGAGCTCGGTGGTATAATGATAGGCTTCTTCGCTCGTAGAAACACTGCGGGGTTTTCATCGCCCTGACCCTGAAGTAAAGTATTTTAAGTTTGACGATTATGTCGGGCCAACGTGCTTACCTTGTTCAAAAAGGGAATAGGTGCCAACTTGGGCGGAGAACCTCGAGGTCGGCGAATTGCTTGAGTAGATTCGTGCATCGAGCCGGTGGTAATCGGTACATCGGCATTGCGCCACGAAGCTCGCGCAGCTGTGATAGCTGCTGATGCTGCACTTACGTCAAAGTGCGGGGATTGGGAAATGGAAGAGATGGTTCTCAACCTCCCAGCAAGCAGATCTTGAACACGACGAAGGTCATCGGGGTTAACTGCAGGTCCTTGAAAGGTTTGTCTCGACGGTGTTGTGGGTGATTGATTTGGTTTGAGGCTCGAGTGAGCTGTATGTTGGGGAGGTAAAGCGCCTCGCAGTGGACCCAATTCAGAAAATAATGCTGCGGCGATAGTCTGAGCGCTCGAAGTTCTTGCTACATCAAGCCGAGTCGGTGACGAGGGTGGTTGAGGAGCATGTCTTTCCGGACTCAGTTGCCTTTCTGGACTTTCATTTATCTCTGAAGGTTGCGTCAATGGTCTAATCTTTGCATGGAACGTTTTCACGGGTGACGAAATGACTTCTTTCGAGTCATCCCTTTTTTCGCGGGAAAGGGAAGGCGTGCTGTTGAGTGCGAGGCCGGCTATAGGCTTAGCTGTGGCTGATTCGTCTGCGGTAATTCCAGCAGGAGTACCAGCCTTGGATATGGGAACAGAAACAGGGTCGCCGACCACCACCGAATAAGGCCTGGAGGTTTCTGGAGATTCCAAAAAACGTGGCATTTCGTCAGGTATGGCAGACTCCGTCCACTCCTCTCCACTGGACCGCTTTGGGGGATTGGCCAGATCAATCCCAGGTGTCGATAGCTTTACTCCTTCCATTTCCTTAACCCCAGAATATTCCCTCAAGGATTTCGCCGAAAGGGGCACAAGAATCTCCTCCTCGTTCAATTCAGAAAAACTTGTTACGACATTTTCCGGAGTTTTGAATGAGTCTGAATGCCTAGAACCTGCAAATGGTAGTTAAGAATTGCGTTCTGTTTCAGGACGCAACTCACTCAGTTTGCGAATTGCAGTACTGGAATTTTCGGTTTGTTCAACAACCTCTAACTCTGTCACCATGTCGGATGATGCTGCAGATATGGGTAATCCAGTGTTTCGAGCAACACCAGCAGTTGACGCTGCCGATAAGGGCAATTCCACATTCCGAGCAACACTAACACTAGAAGTTGAAGCCGCAGACATGGGTATTCGGGTATTACGTGCCATATCCGCGGTGGAAGCATTCCTCGGTGAACTTATCAGATCGGAGAGTGTTGCCTGTGTTGTTGAGAACCGCGCACTGGCGGGCGATGCATCAGAGGTTGGTTGAGCGATAAGATCAGTCTTAGGCCTTGTATATTCGACAGAAGCCGGTCGCGTCGAAGGTAACGCAGGTGCCTCTCCGAGATTCTCTTCGATTCTCGTTGAGTTTTCTTGCGAAGAATGTGATGCTTTTAGTCTTATGTCAGTAGACTTCGCTGTCGATTGGTATGAATTTGCATTGCTTGAAAATGGCAACGTGCCATCCTCTGTGGAATGGTCCTCTAAAGAAGAAACACTGGCCGAGTGTGCCCTGGTAATGACCTCAGATGATTTACGTGATATATCTCTTAATAACCTTATTGAGGGATCCGATTCCTCATTGTGTTCGGTCCCAGTATCGTTGACGAGAGAGTGTGAGGCCGCATTCCGCAAGTCGAGGCTATCTGAAACCTTATTTTTTTCTTCATCCATTTGAATCATGCCTAAAGACCCAGGGGAATTCGACGGTTGTCCTTCACCACCAACCCTAGACTCAAGTTCGTCGATTGCAACGGTTTCCTGTGTTTCAACAGAAGTTGAATTCTTCACTCCAAAATTAGGATCAATTGATTCACTATCATGCACAGAGTTTGACGCAGAGTTTTCTCGGATGAAATCTGTCGAGGCGTTGGGGAGGTCAACGTTGCTATGATCAGTCTCTGGCTTTCTTGCTGACTGATTTGACGAATGCGATCGCAACCCCGAGACATATTCCTGCCCTAATGCGGATATAGATGCTTAAAAATCGTTGAATTTGTGATTAGTGTTACTCTTACCAGCTCCGGCCGACATTGGGTTCGTATCGGCCTCTTGCGTGTTGGATGACCTTGAGGTCCGTGAAGCATTCACGAGTTCATCGCTCGTTTTCAAGGACAGCTCACTTGAATGCGTCAGGTTAACATGCCCATGAGAAACAGGCGAGGAAGATCGAGAAGGCTCGTTGTGCTCCGATGCTTTGAATCCTTCGACTGTCTCGGAGTTGGATGCTTGCCCCTCCGCGTCATCGGCGTCGATGAAATCCATGACGACAAACTCCGCCCAACTGAGAAAAGATTCTAACGACACAGTCAAATCACCCGTCCCATCCACGCGCTGCTTCTTGTGTGAAACCCGTCAGCAAAAAATTTATTAAATCAATGAAAAGTGGTGATAGGGGACAAAGTTCGCGTTGTGGTAGTGGCAACATAAGCAGATGGACCCGAAACGCACATTGACTGGTATGGATAAATAGGGGAGGCGTAGCAATTGAGGGAAGGGTTGATGGCTTGAAGGTAATCGATTGAGACGCCAAACGC
Source organism: Cladochytrium tenue (assembly GCA_026954515.1). Lineage (NCBI taxonomy): Eukaryota > Fungi > Chytridiomycota > Chytridiomycetes > Cladochytriales > Cladochytriaceae > Cladochytrium > Cladochytrium tenue. The sequence continues at coordinate 16,767 of JADGKE010003226.1, forward strand.
CTGCGATATGGACCAGCAGGAGTCGCCGGCCTGATATATTTCAAGGATTTGGGACAAAAAAAGGAAGGTGTCTCAATTACCGCTAGCCAGCTAGAGAACACATACTTTGATGACATAAATGCTCTGACAGCAGTAATATGGGTAGATTGATTGTTGCATACATGGAGTCGTCTGAGCGATGCAGAGTCCAAACCCTATAGCTCTGCTTAATAATGCTATGGTGTGAATGATGTTCTAACCTGGAACGACAGCATTGCAGCTGTATGAAGGGTTGAGGTTCATCAACTGAACAACAGTGATGTTCAGATTTTGGGCGATGAGACTGCAACTCTGCCCCTCCTAGCGGAAACTGTTTAGCTTCGTTTAGACACGCTGGGGATCCTCACCATCACGTAGTAAATAGTAGAACAGCAAGTGCTCGGAACAGATCCAGAGCGACGAGCCAGATCGCGACTGCGGCCAACGCTAGACTTTTCTGTTAAATGATTTCCGGTCGACTGTATGCTCTTGATGCCGCCCCTCTCGCTGGATGATTTGCCGATGCTCGCCGACGTCGTGTTTTTCTCCAGGTTGTAGCAGCCAGTAAACCCGAGTAGTGGCGAGGCGGCGAAGTACAGCATGGTGAGTAATCCCGTTGCTGTGACAACAGCAATAGCTCCGAGTAGGTGCCGGCGGGTGACAGACCGTACGGAGAGTTTTTCGGCACTCAAAGCCTCGTTGGCCGATTCCAGAGAAGTGCACATGACGTTACTGGCTCCCTTCTAGGAAATCGGATACGGTTCGATCGACAGAGATATTGTAGGGACAAAAATGTCTTCGGAATGAACGAGTGTGGGAGATGTGGAGAGATGCGCGCGGCACGCGTTCGGACACTCCGTGGGCAATCATCTCCGGGAGGGAAGGCAGAGGTGTGGGAGGAGTAGGGGACATTGGCAACGAAGAGAGAAGCCTTGCAGCAACGGGAACAAACAAGCGTAGCCAGAATACGCACCGCGGTGCGAGGTGGCGGCGGTGGAGGTGCTTGGTTGCGGTGCCCCCATCAACGACGCCAACATCCTTAATTTAAAATTGAGGTTTTCCTGTTTTGGGGTGGGATGTGGAGGATGAAGAAATTAGAAAAACATGGCTGCACTCTGTATGATCATGAGCGATGTGGCTACCTTGGCCGACCCCGAACAAAAGCGGACGATGTTGTCGAGAGTAACAATCGTGAATATCGACATCAATGGACCAGTACGAATGACTTGTAACGTCATACTACTTCTAAAGCAGTCTCTCGAGCTTAACATCATGGAAGCGACACATTCAACTGAAGGATATATAATTCGGTACATTGAACCACATGAAAATGTGGAACTCAGCTTGGAGGAGTTCCCTTCCAAGATCCACGTCTCAAATTGGTCGGCTCTGGAGAACCGGGCTCGGGGGGGGGGGGGGGCCCCCAAAACCCCACAACAGACGTGCTGTTGCCAATTTGTGCACCGTGCCCCCAACGCGGAACGCCCAACATTAAAATGGCATTACCCCC
>JADGKE010003227.1:0-24017 GCA_026954515.1 Cladochytrium tenue
AACCCCCCCCCCCCCCACTCCCTCCCTTTTGTGCGTCACAACTAACCTCCAATGTGCAGGCTTGTGACAATGGCTCGTCGGAATTTCGAGATTTGATAAAGCTAACGAATCGAATGGACATGTCTGGGTCCAAACAAATCTGTAGCTGACAGATTCTTTGACACATGTATACTTAACGTGTGACATATACATTCAATTGGATTCGGTCACGTTCGCTTTCACTTGACTGCCCTGTGCCTAGCCCACCGACGGGAAAGTAGTACGCCATCTTGATAGTAAAAATTGAAATAATCAAATCCGGGGTTAACCGGTCAGAAACCACGAAAATAAAAATGGCATACGTTGCTGTGGACTTTGAGGCTGACCTGGCGGCGGGATCGACACCAATCGGCGGATACGCCGCCGCGTCGTCCTCGACAGCGTCAGCTGCCGCTGCCGCCGGTGGCCCTCAGTCGTCGTCGCAGTCCCGTCTGCCGCTGGATGACACCCTCGATGAGCCCGTCCTCGACACCGTTGTACGTTGGGTCGACCCTGTCTCTATTCCACACCTTGCCATCTTCACCCTCCTCCCATTACCCTTCCCTTCTCTTCCCATTAAATCTTCTGCTCCTCACATCACGATCCTCTTTTTGATGTTCCGTTCTCCATGTACTCATGGACGCTTTCGCCATCCGTTCCTCGATCTTCGTTTGCAGATGCGCGACTTGCGCAGCATCGCGGACAAGCTCAAGATGGTCATGATCCCGAAAGGCGACCGTAACGTTCTGCGCGATTGTGAGAATCCTGTCGCGCACTTTTCGATGTTGCCTCTGATCTGATCGCTCATTCCGTTCCTTGCCTATCTAGGGGACCTTTGGGGACCTCTATTACTTTGCCTGACGCTCTCTGTGTAAGCTTTGCGAACTGCGATCTTGTTTCCGTTTCATTGACGGATTCCACCACAGCCGCCTGAGCATCACAGCACCGTCGTCGCAGGCATCGACCGTCTTCACAACTGTGTTCGTGACTGTCTGGTGCGGTGCGGTTGTGGTCACGTACAATTCAAAGTTTCTCGGAGGAAAAATGTTTGTACTTTATAAGCACTTCACTTCATCGGCTTACCCGAGGGAACCCATGTGTTACGTTGAATTTGACATTCGCCCAAAGCTCCGTCTTCCAGTCAGTTTGCGTCCTTGGGTACTGCATATTCCCTCTCGTCCTTGCCTCGATCGTCTCGCTTCTCGTCCCAAGTGTAATTATTCGAGCCGCTGTTGTCGCTGTCGCAATTGCTTGGTCGGTCTACGGTACGTTCGCGGACTATCGTGTTTTCGTGTTTTGTGCTCCCCCATAGTCCAGCAGTTGCTTACGCTTCGCTCGTGAAATTTTTCTCTGCGTCCCAAACCTAGCGTCGCTCGGGTTCCTGGCCGACGTCAACCTCGGGAACCGCCGAGCTCTCGCAGTGTACCCCATGTGTCTGTTTTACTTTGTCCTAGGCTGGCTGGTAAGTGCCACTTTCCAATTTTCCATGAGGTTGAAGGGAGGGTTGACCCGATATCACCAGGTGCTTATCAGCAAATCGCTCTTTGGATAAAGCAAAGGCATTTTGCACTTTCTGCTTTTCCAAGTACTATTTTACTTGATTTCTGTTGTTTACCCTCATCCCACCCCCTCTCGTTCCCGACTTCCATACAAAAAGATCAGCGAAGCGAAATGTATTTTGCGGACATATTAACGTTTGCAGTGGAGCTTATTGCGAGTGGATGAGCAAGTGACTTATATCACGTAGGAAGGGATGATGTGGAGCGAGGGTCGGGCTGCATTTCGGGTTGTGTCATCATATTCTGTTTAGTGGGGAGGTTCCTCCATTTGCCCCAGCCACCTCGGTCTCGTAGAGCCATGCGTCCTCGGGTAGCTTTCGAACGGCTTCATAAATCGCAGTTAAATTGTTAAATTGTGTATGTTTGAAAGTCAGAGATATAAGACTCACCGTCTCGAAGGTCTATTAGAATGGAGGCAATAACAGAAGAAATTAGGAGTCTGTTGTCGTTAAGTGAAAATTACAAACAATCTAATTTCTCACCACGCATGGCTCTTGCAGCGAGATCTTCAGGTAAATAGATCATTAGCCATAATATAAGGTAATGAAGCGCTACTCTACCACGCGCCGAGCTCATACCCACTAAGTAACCTCGCCCCAACAATATTACTCACCTGCCCGGACAGCTTTCGCGACCACCCGTCCGCCCGCCAGGGCCATGACGCGCGTTGCTGGCGAACTCGCAACACCTAGAGATCCTAAATATGAGCTGAGTGTGGAAAGCTCGGTTGCTAAACACATAACACTGTAATTTATTTGGAAGGAAGGGGACAGCTACGCGGGCACAACGCCAACCTCCTTCTGCGGGCGGCCAGTTCGACTGTTCTTGGCTGGTGGCTGCCATCTGTGTGTGGAAGGTCGTGCCTCCAAATTGCCTTGTCACACGGTGTGGAGGAATTATCTCAACATGGTTCGTGGTTGTGTAGCCCCTACGTCTACCGTCCGATCCCATCCCATCCCATCCCATATCATCAAGCACGCTTTACATGAACGCTTCATACCTATATACGCATTGATTGGCTATGTTCGTTTCACTGATGTTCCTTCTCCCCATTGCGAATAGCCGCCCAAGGCCGACAAAAGCTCTGGAAAGTCTAAGCCCACCTCCAGCGGTGGTGGCGGGAAGGCCAAGAAGAAGGTTCGTCATCTGCAGGAGCAGCGGCGCCGATCCCTCTGCTTTGTACCATCAGACGATCTTTAGATCGTATCCCCTTTCTTGCCACTATTTGCATGATCGCTGTTGTCTTACCCTTCAATTTGCGTCAAGTAGAAGTGGTCAAAGGGAAAGCTCAAGGACAAGGCCAACAACGCGGTCGTGTTCGACAAGAACTCGTTCGAGCGGCTGTACAAGGAGGTCCCGACCTACAAGCTCATCACCCCGTCCATCCTTGTTGACCGCCTGCGCATCAACGGCTCGCTCGCCCGGCTCGCTATCCGTGACCTCGCAGCCAAGGGACTGATCCGTCCCATCTCGGAGCACAGCAAGCAGCTTATCTACACCCGCTCAACAAAGGTAAGGCGGTATTTCTTTGATCATCTTTTCCGTGCTCCACCCCGGTTTCCAAGCCTGTTGCCGTCTTCGATCAACCGATGCAAACGCATGACGAATCTTTTTCTTTCGTGCATGTGCAGGACGAGGACATTGTCGTCGAGAAGGTTGAGACTGAGAAGAAGCCGAAGGGAGGAAAGAAGGCCAAGGCGGAGGTTGAGGAGGAGGATGATGAATAAACACCCGCCGCGCGCGGCCCCTTGCGAGTATAAATTATGATATGTTTGGCTTTTGGGGGCATCCTTCTGACGTATGTGTACGGACAATGACCGCCGAACGAACAGTCTTTCTTCAGCTGGTAGCCACTAGGTCCTTTACGTTTTATGTTACAAACAAACCCATTTGTTCCGTGAATTTGCTTGATCTAGTTTGTCGAAACGACATGGCAGACAGCTGGGTTCGTGGTATGACGGAGGCGGAAGACCCGGAGAGCAGGGAAAGGGAGACAGAATGTCTGCAGCTGACTTGATATTCGTTATAACATCTTCCTTGTGTTGAATATAATAGAGGACATTGGAAACTACCACTATGGCCCACAAGACGCCATGAAGATTTACCGAACCAATTGCATCGAATGTATTAACTCGTCCGTCTCCACTTTGCACAGGGCGCCCAGCTCGCCGACGAGGCGGCGCGCGCCGCCTCGAACTTCCCTGCCTCTCCACCATCTGGAAGTACCGTTGTAACTCTTCGAAAATTTGGGAAGGATATTTAATGGTGAAAGCGTAGAGAGAAGCGGCGGCAGGGGGATGAGAGTCACCTGTCTCCTATATTATCATACAAAGTCATAGAGCGATGAATACAGCATGATGCAGGAAATTACAGGCCCTGGTGGCTTGCAGTGACAGTAAGTATGAGCAGAAAGAGTACAAAATAAACACCACCCCTCCCAAGATTTGGATAACAGCAAAAAATAGAGACAACTAGGGTGAGGAGACGCTGGGTGAGCAGATACAATTCAAAAATAGTGTTGGATCAACGAGAGTCGCCAGCCAAGCCGTGGTATTGTTGGTCAAACCCGGAGGTTAGCAAGGTCAGCCGCCAAGTCATCGTCTTCTTCCTCGCCGGCCAGGGTTAGGGTAACGTCGTGGCATTCGCCGAGAGGAACAGCATCAAAATGTTCCCGAAGTAAGACCTCGATACCGGGAGCGACTGAGTCGAGCGTGCGTTTCCACGTCCTCCACAACAATTTGCGGTAATTGAAGCCCTCGGGCAAGGCGTTCGACAGCGATTCCTCGACGTCGCCAAAGTAATCCGCGACATAGACGACGAGTGCCCTCCTGACAGTGAACGAGCCGTCAAACACGACCTCGCTCATGGCACGGGCGAAGTTTAAGGCCCTTTGCACCCCCTCGTGGTCGAGTTCGTTGTTGCGCCCCACAGTTGACACCCTGGGGTGTCCGTTGACCTCAAAGACAGAAATGGGGCGATACGTTGGTTCGTAGTCTGGCGCCTCTGTTCGAAAAAACATTGAGTGTCCTTGGGGTTGGGCAAAAAATGCTGCTGAAATTCAGGACGACCCTAACACTTTTCCAAAAATCAAGCTAAAATGAGCCAGAACAACCTATCTCCGCACCGAGGATAGTTTCAACCACCGAACAACTATCCGCGCGGATAACAACTCACCCCTCCCCCCTCCCTCCAAATAAAGGCACTCGTTGGAGCTTTTTCACACTTTAAGCCAGGACGTTTTCCGGAAATGAATACTGGGTCGGTTCGCTTTAAACTAGCGGCGAACCGGCGACCGACGATCCAGGAGCTGCTGACTCCTATATCAATCACTTTTCTGAAAAGGGAAACAAGCTATTGGATCCCTCCCTCCCGCTCGCTCTCCGACTTTTTCTCCCTCTTCCTGCCCCAACCCCTTGCGGGGAAGGAACGAGGTAAATGACCAGATGATTCCCAAGATGGGTTTGAATATGTGTATACATACAAAGTCAAGCATTGCTTGATTCATGGCCAAGAAGATAAAAAGGAAAAGAAAATGAGCAAGAAACACAAAAGATTCGGGGACAGGAGCAAGACAGGAAGAAGAACTCCCCCAGAGATACAACAGGCCTGCCAATAGACGCGGTTAAAAAGGTGGAAAAAAAAGACACCACGAAAGCCAGCAGGAACAGGGAGCTACTGTCCGACCAGTATCCCCGCCGCCGCCGCTGCCACCTTAGCGTCGGCCCGCGCGCGTGCGTCCACCAGCTGCTCGTAGAACCGCTGCACTAGCGGGTCCGTTTTCAGCAGCGACTCCGCGAACGGCCGCGCCAGCGCCAATCCCTCCAGCGACCGAGCCCGGCTCAGTGCCACGTATGCCTGGCCCGCCGAGAACGTCCCGGGCGCGCCAAAGTCGACCTGCACGCGGTCCAGAGTCATGCCCTGGCTGCGGTGGATTGTCAGCGCCCACCCCAGCCGCAGCGGCACCTGCAGCCGCCCCACCGTCACGCCTTCCTCCACCTCCGTCTCGAAACGCCCGTACCCGACCACCCACGCCCCAACGTCGCCGCCAAACTCAACCACCGGCAACCGCCGAGTGCGCCGTGTCAGCAGGTCCGTTGCCTCGGTAAACCCGCGCACCACACCGCGCGCCCCGTTCACCAGTCCGTGCGCAACCGACCGGTTCTGCGTCAGCAGCACCTGCGCTCCGACCCGCAGCGGCACTACCGGCTCCGCCTGCATCGTGCGCAGGATCCCTCCCAGGCTGCGCAGCACCTCTCCGCGCTGCTCGCGCTGCAGGTGCTGTACCGCCGTGCCCCGCACATAGTCCTCGCACGGGAACAGCTCCTCGCCGCCTTCGAGCTGAAGCAAGCGGTGGTCGTTGAACCGCTCCGCATCCCTGCGGTACGAGCATAGCCGAGTAAACTGACAGCACGGGGTGATACGTGTTGGTTAAGATTTATCTAATCGAGGTACTGGGAGAATAAGAGAAGACAATAGTGGAATGGGATGTGAATCGGGGGAGGGTGGAGAGTGCAAGGAACTAACGGCAATCCGTTTTCCTACAGTCCATACCTCAACACCATCAATTGAGTCCAGCGTCCTCCTTTCACACTCCTTCAGGGCCTCCTGGCCCTCTGCCGTCAACGTCCCGAGTCGCACCTCGTCCAGCAGCCTGACGAACGTCGGGTCGGCTTGCCTCAGTGGCGTCGTGAGCTCGCGTAGCCCCATTCCCCCACCCGCAACCAGCCGCGACCACACGCTGCCCGTAAACACGAACGGCGACTGAATGAACGCCCGCTGCTCCGCTGTCAACGGCCGCCCCGCCACCCGCACCGCGTCCAATCCGGTATCCGGCCGGGTCGTCGGCTCCAGCCGCGACTTTGCCTCCGTCGCTGCTTCCATCGGCGCCAGCGCCGCTGCCGCCGCCGTCTCCGGTGCTTCCTCAGTGCCCGGATCTGCTGCATCCTTTGGCGGCTGACACAGCGGGTGCCGCTGCCACTGCGGTTGCATCGACCTCCGCGTCGTCGTCACCGGTGGGAGTTGGAAAAAGTCGCCACACAGCACAACTTGCGCCCCACCAAATGGGCCTGATTCCACGCCTCCACCACTGCCGCCTCCACTGCCCACCCGCAGGGCCGCTAGTGCGGCGTCAATGGCGAAAAAGTCGGTCTTTTGTACCATCGAGATCTCGTCCACCACAAGGATGTCAAGCTTCTTGTACCGTGTGCCGAGGTACCGTTCTTTCCGGGCGCGGGTAATGAGCCTCCCTGATGTGTTCCGGTCGTCGCTTTCGTTCTGGAGCACCTTGAGTCCAAAATACGCATGCAATGTGGTGCCGCTCAACTGATCGGGCGTTAGCTGAACTCAAATTGGAAGGGGGGGGTGGGAAGAGATGCTGGAGGAGAGGTAGGAAGGTGGCCAAAAGAGGAGGATTCGGGCTCGCGAGTCCAGCGCTTACATGTGACGCCGCAAGACCTGTTGGAGCCTGTGTATGGACAGGTAGCACGTCAGCTGCCCATCAGGATAAGTTAGCAAAGGGCTTACGTACGGTGACAGCTACGTGCTTGCCAGCCTCTTGTGCGCGCCGAATGAACTGCCGCAACACCTCCGTCTTCCCAGTCCCGGCCTTGCCTGCAACCAATCAACAGACCCATTCGTCAATAGATTGAATCCCCTCTCAATGTAGTCATCCAGCCACTTCACAACGACATTCACTCCCGACCTGTAAAGTACATGCTGCGGCCCGCCATCATCTCGTCGACGAGCGCGCTTTGCTCGGCCGTCAGCGTCGCGCGCGGCAGATACTGTTCGTCTTCGTCCAGGGCCTCGATCTGCTGCGGCGCACCCGGCGCAACCACCAGTTCCGAGATGTGCGCCTGCAACGACAGGGTTTGCCCCGCCGCCGCTGTTGTCGTCGCGGTTGTCTCGAGAATCGGCGCCGCCGCTCCTCGCGCCCGTGTTCGCCGCTTTGTTGTGGTCACGGCAGCTGTCGACAGCGTGCGCACGCAGGAAAGCGGCTCGCCTCTTGCTACCAATCGACGCAGCGCCCAGGCTCTCGGCAGCCCATGGAGAGGTACCGGCAGGCATGCCATGGTACCCTTTGGCCGAAGTGCCTGGGACTGTGGCAGGGCGGCTAAGGCGTTGAGCTGGGCAACGCCCCCTCCGCCACTTCCGATGGCGCACCTGCGCATTCGGCCGATGGCAATAATGCACAAGAACGTGCAGCAGAACCACTACTCCACGAAGATAGATAATAATGGGGTTGGAAAGGACGCTTGCCCCTCCGTCGCCACGTTTCCTTGCTTGGCTGGCTCGATATGTCCGGCGATTGCGGTGTTAGGTGCTGACAAGAACTCGACAATGGGACGGCTTGACACTTAAGCTACAGAAAGTATTCTGCGACAACAGGAGGCACCCCCACGCTATCAGAGGGCGGATCCAGCTCATCGACGTGCAGCAGCTCCTGCTCGTCTGCCCCTAGCCCCAGTTGCATCGGCGGCGGCGGAGACGGCCCTGCCCCCACCCCTCCTCCAGCACGCCGCCACCGCTCCCGCCCCGCGAGCGCCGCGCGCCCGCCACCTCGCCTTGCCAGTCGCACGACTCCTGCATCCTCATCCCCTCCCGCACCCCCGTTGGGGGTAGCGCCACCTCCGCCGCCGTCGTCCCTGCCTGGAGCGTCGCGGAACTCCTCCGGGCACGCGCCAAACACATTAAAGAAGCGCTCAAGCCCCGGCCCGACCTCCAGCACGGACGCCAGGTTGCCCGCGCGGTAGCAGTAGTTTGGTGCCGACCACACCGTCGACAGCGCGTCGTCGAACAGCGTCTGGTACCCCTCCATGCACAGCTGGTGCGCCCGGCACACGTGCCCGAGCCCGTTCAGGTGCAGGAACCGCCGCGTCGCTTCGCCGCCGAAAAGGTATCCGGCCCCTCGTGGCGACACCAGGAACTCGCCGCGCTCGTCGGAGGCGCCTGCTGATGGTCCGCTGGGGATCGGGTCCGACCACACCAGGTCCGCCATCGGGCCCTCGTGAGGGATCTCACGGAACCGGTCGATCACGCGGATCTGGTCGATAGTGTGCAGCGACGGGCTCAGACCTGCACCTCCCCATATTCAGATCATAGTCCAGGGGCGTCTCCCCCTCTCCCCACCTCCTCAATGAGCCCATACTCACCTCCGTGAACGCAAAGGATCGAGTCCTCGATAACGACCGCAAGCACCAGGTAGTCGAACAGATCCGTGAAGCTGGTCCACACTGCTGAATCACCATACTTGCGTTGACACTCGGCGTAAAACCCGTATGTCTGGGTAATGGCACGCGACTCGTGGTTTCCACGCAGCAGAGTCATCCGCTCCGGGTATCGAAGCTTCAAGCACACTAGCAGTGATATTGTCTCCACGCTATAGTAGCCACGGTCGACGTAGTCACCAAGAAAAACATAGTTCGTATCTGGGCTTCGACCAGCGATCCGAAAGATCTCCAGCACGTCGTAGAACTGCCTAGATCACGCATAGGGAGCGATCGCAGCCGCGTAGCAAAGAACGGATTAGCTCGCCCGCCAGCCAGAGAGATGTGTCCCTTGTTCTGGCTCTCTTCTCCTCTCTGTTGTGCCAGAGACACGCAGTCGGCCCGCAAACGAAAGGTCAAGGTTCGTACCCATGCACATCCCCAACTAGCGTCACGGGCGCCGTGACGTGGCGCACGTTGCCCTCGGCCAGCAGCACCTCCTTGCAGCGATCGCAGACCTCGCGCACCTCGCCGGCACTGAGTAGCTTGCGCTGCAGCAGCCTCTCGATGCAGCGGTCGACGTCCAGGGAGCTGCGCTCGCCGGCCCCATCGCCACCAGGCAGCTTCATACAGAAGTCGCGATTTGGTTGCGGTTGGGATTTTTGCAGGGATTGCCCATTAATTTGGCGGAAATCTTGTACTTGATTTGCAGTTGTTTTGGCACGCAAATCGCGTGGCCTTCCACAAAATACCAGGCGCACTGTAAATTGTCCCTCATCGCCACCCGACTGAGATGAAAGCTGGGTGCAGTAGTGGAAAACCCCTCAACCTTCCCCCCTCCCCCCATTTCCCCAACCCGTCCCAGGATAGGGGACGGGACGAAATATATCTGTCGTATTTAAAGAATATAGATTCATAGTTAAACGCGTATTACGATTCTGACACCTCTTTAAGCAGCTCTCAACCTAATATCGACACTGCGATCAATCACGTCTGGGCCGTTGGCGGCGTTCGCAATCAATTAATTACGTCCAGTTTGGAACGAACCGCATATTTGACACAGAATCACAAGCCAACCGAAAATTCCTTATTTACAGTACTATATCTTCCTCAAATTGCACGTCTGCGATTGCCTCTGTTCATGTGGCTGTCAGCCGTAAGCACGAGCACATCAAGCCAACTAAAGGAGGACTGGTCACACAAACACTGAGGACGACACAAAGCGCTACCGTTGATCGCACAAGGATTGCGCACTATATGTGAGCGAGAGAGAGAGAAAAAGGAATCGCAAGTTGGTGTGCGTGACATGCTCGAATAACCTAACCTGTGCCAAACTCCCATGACCGAACCGTGCAATCCACCGACGCGCTAAATAGGACGCGCCCGTCATTCTCGAGGGCAACCATCATCACGTAGTCCTCGTGCCCGCTAAATGATCTCCCCTCGACGCCTAATATCGATTCCGGTGGGGTTAGAAAACAACGATGAATGATGCCGGAAACGCACACCCCTCCCCCCCCTCATCACCCAAGCAAACCAGCGACGCAAGACCCCTTCCAGGAAAAAAAGAACGAGCAAAAAAAAAACACAACCAAACAAACAACACAAACCAGTCTCAGCGTCCCACGTCAGGATCCGGAACGGGGTCGCGCCTTCGCCCCCGACCACCCACCGCCCGTCTCGCGACACTTCCAGCGACACAACGGGCTTTTCCGCTGCCCGCTCCACTACTGGCCGCGCACCTAACCCACCCGCGTCGTCCCACAGCCATGCTGCCCACCAGTTCCCGGCGGGACCCTGCCAAGCCACCACCAGCCGCGACTCGTCCGAGCTCCACACCAGCGCGTCCACCCGCCCAGTCACCCCCGCCTCCGCAGCCACTGCCTGCGCAGTCACTCTGCTTACGACCGCGCCGCTGGCGGCTTCCCACACCGCCACCGTCGGGTCCTGCCCACCGCCGCCGCCGCTGGCGATGAAGCGGCCTGAAGGCGACACGGCCACACGCACCGGGTACGCAGCGTGCGGCCGTGGCGCGGTGACGCCGACGCCGCCACCGAGCGGCGCCACCTCGTGCCCTCTGCGCGCGTCTATCATCCGGACCTCGTTCTTCTTCTTGCTCCCGGCAGCCGCGAAAGCCCCGTCCGGCGCGAGGCTGATCCACGTCACCTCGTCGGCCACCGCCTCCTCCTCCTCGCCCCGCAGGTCGTCGTCGTCGACGTCTCCGTCGATCCGCCAGATCCGGACGGTCTGGTCCTCTGACGCGCTGGCGCCCAGCCGGCCTTCCGGGTTGACCGCGACCTGGTACACGACGCCAGAGTGGCCGCTCAGCCGCCGCATCTCCGTTTCGCTTCCGTCCGCCAGGTTCCAGAGCCGCACGGTGTGGTCGCGGCCGGCAGACATGAGGATGTTCCCGCCGGCTGCGAGCGCGAGGGACGTGACGCGGTCCTCGTGGCCCTTGAGCTTGGCGACCACGGCGACTCCGTCTGCCTGCACGAGAGCGACGTGGATGACCGAATCCACGCCGTATAGAATCCTCGATCCGTCGTGCACGACGCACAGAACTCTACCATCGGCTTCCTCGGTCCAAGCAGTCTCGAATTCCGGAACCTTGATCATCCGCACCTCGCCTTTTTCGCCAGCATTGGCAGGGTTCCCAGCAACGGCAAAGTTCCGACCGTCGGGACTAAAGCACAGGTTCGAAACGGATCCGTCAAACGCATCCAGCCTTTTGGCCGGTTCGATAGTGTCGGCCACCCTCCACACAACCACGGAGCCGTCATCCGACCCAGACACCAGCCACGCGCCGTCCGGGCTGAACCGCAGCGCGTTGACCGCCGACTGGTGCTCATCCTCGACAACCTGCAGCTGCCTCCCAGACTGAACTTGCCAGAGCCGGATGTCGCCCATCTCTCCGCCCGACGCCAGAACGCGCCCGTTCGGGTGGAAGCAGACCGACTCGCCGCCAATATCGTGGCCATCGAGCTTCCGCAGCGCGCGTCCGCTGTACGGGTCGAAGATCAGGACGAAGCCGCCAAGGCCGGTCGACGCCACGAGGCGCCCGTCGGGAGACCAAGCGCACGCGGTCACGAGGCTCTCATGGCCCTCGAATGTGATGACGCTTGCGGGCCATTGCCTTGCTGGCGGCGTTACATAGACAGGAGAGTCGAGGTTCAATTTGGAGAGCTCCTGTTCGGTTTTCAAGCCATATGCACGGTACAGAGCAGTGTCTCGGGGGCATGCGCTCATTGCAGAGATATAGACCTGCAAGGGGCTAGCATCGATTGGGTGGTGGAAGGTAGTAACTAGACGATAAAGGTCCTCGAGCAAGACTCTCGAATTTTGAGTGAGCCACTTTGGAAGCCTAGAAGGCAGTAATTGAGTGGTAAGCACTTCCGATGCCTTTCCTTGCAGGCTCAGAGCTTCGACCAAGTTCAGCAGCTTATTTTCACACAGGAACTCGATCACAGAAGACGATTGCGACGCGATATCTTCGCTGGCGTCAACGAAAAGGTGGGTAAATGTGTACGCGGACGAGTAAACAAGCTCCTCCGAGAGTTCGTCCATCTTTGATCCGCCGTTCTCGGAATAAAGTTCGCCGTAGAAATTGGAAGATCTCACACCGCTCATGTCCATTTTCAGCTGCGAGTGCAATACCTGGAGTCCAAAACTGGCCACTGACCAGTGAGCCTTGGAAGTATCGACGAGAAACCGCGTGTCCGTGCAGCGTCGAGGGTCCGACAGGAACTCGGTAAAGGTTTTGTGCATGATCTGTGGGTTGTCAGAGAGCAAGCGTGCGGCAAACCGACAATATTTTTCACCTTAACAGTTTGGTCAGACACGACAACAAGGCTTCTGATCTTCGAGAGCACCCGTTTCACGATCGCCTCGTCGCAGCCAGATAGGACGGAGAGCGCTCTTTGGGACACGGGAACTTTGGCCACAGTGATCACCGACAGCACCAGTTTAAAGTACCTCGACCAGCTGCGCCCAAGCCCTCTGTGGGCAACGTCGATCGCTCGGAGGTACAGGTTGTCCAGCAAGTCGCCCTTGCTCGCCGCCAGCGACGCAATCGCATCGAGCACGGGCCCAGTGTCCTTCTCCACAAAGTCGCTGGCCAAGGTGAGCCATAGAAACAGCCCGTGCGAACCATCGACCAGCGCCCGGCATATGTCCTGCAAATTCTCCCGCCCGAGTCTCCGGCGGTCCAGTTGCGTCACCCGTTGCTGCGCGTAGGCGAAAAGGTCCTCGCTGTTGCCGGCATCACTCTCCGATAGTTCGCGAACTTGGCTTTGAAACACTTGGCTGAGCTCCGACGTCGCCCGGGAGGTCGCGATCAGGCGAATCTTGTCCGGAAGGTTCGACGACCAGTCCGCCAACGCCCGCAAAAAATCCGCCCGCTCGCTGCTGTCGACAGGGGCGCATTCGTCGAGCGCGTCGATCACAACGGCTCCTCCCTTTGCCGCCGCGTCGAGCTTCGAAAGCGGCTGGACAATTAGTCGCCCAAATCGACTCAGGATGCCCGCCTGCAAAAGGAATCCCGAGTCTTCTTGGAATATACGAAACAGCTCAGCGGCCACATCGCTATTCCAGTAAGCAAGTTGGAACGCGAGCGAGCTGATGAGGCGAGCCGGGTCGCTCTTCGCAGCTTGGTTGAATCTGCACAGCAGGCACCCAACCAGACGTCCGTTTCTCGCCAATTTCTCGGCGATTGAAGTCGCAATAAACGACTTCCCGAACCCTGGTAGGGCGGTGATGCAGATGGTGTTTGCAGGATACGTTGGATCACCCACGTCGGCCCAGGCATCGAGCTGGGAAAATATCCACTCCCTGCTACCCGCCATGGTCGCATCAAGCTTCTCCGACACCTCCTCTGAAAAGTCGATCGGATTCAACCAGCCTTTCAGTGTCTGCAAAATCTCGTTGGACTTGACCACCGGCCGAAGGAACTGCGCTGACAAATAAGACTGTGGCGGGGCCGCGACCGCGCCTGCCGTCGCGTCGGGTGCCTCCAATATGAACCTGCTGAGCAGGTTCATGCGGGACATGAACTCCCGCGGCGGCACCGCGACCATGTTGACCTCTCCCTGCCGGGAGACATACGGCGCAATCACAAGAGACGACCACGTCCGCGGGTGTGAATCCAGTTGGACAACGACAATCGGCTTCTGCTTCGAGGCTGCAAACAGTAGGTCTCTCTTGCAAAGAGTCGAGTTTTCAAACTCGCGTGAAATAAACGCGATGCAGACCGACGCAGCGCTTATGACCTCCGTGTGCTTGCGTTCGTTGGCTTCATCGCAAAGCACGATTTTGTGCGCCAGGCGCGACAGCGTGGCATTGGCTACCATTATTAGATCCGAGTCGAGCGGGCTATCACAACTCATTAGATGTTAAAAATACATTAAGATGTACCTGTACAAAAATGAAGTGGAACTGTCATGGGGCTTGATGTCGTCCTCAGAAGGTTCATCATCTTTTTCGACTTCTGAAATAATTAGTCAAGTATATTTACCTGAGCCAACCTTTAGTAATATGTTCAGGAAATCTAGTTAAAGCTGCCAATGCCTCGTGAAGATTTACTTCTCGACCAAGCTGAGTCACGAGAGATTTCAGAACAGAAAACGAGCCTCTTGAGAGCTCAACAATTTTTTCAATATCCGAATTCGTGACTGAGCCGTCACCAAATTGTTGCGAAAGAGCCGTGTTGCAATACAGCGAAAGGTCGCGTTCATGTCTCGGGTCTGCGGGTTGAATTTCGAAGATCTTGGAGACGGAGCCGACGTCACGGATGTTCTCCAAGGGCAGGCTAGCGCAAGTAACGAAAAGCTTGAACTCTGGAGCCAGGATCGGGGCGACGTCGAACAGATCAACAAGAGCGTCCGATGACAGCCCGTCGAGGACTATCACGTACTTGCGGCGCGAACCAGACAGCACCGGCTTCTTGATAAGCTCGCGGAATAGGTGCGAGACTCCAGCATTGCTTCCTGAAATCGCGCCGGTCGTATCGGAAATCATTTCCACTTCGAGTCGTCTTTTTGCAGCCGGGTTTGAGCGAGCCAGTGCCAGCGCTATGGTTCGCAACGCGACGGCTATAGACGGATTGGAATCAGAGGCTGCTCTGGAGAGACCTTGTGCTTTTACAAATATAAAAGAAAGCGGGATGAGAGAAAGGTCGACACAGAGCCTTGGAATGATCGATGCGATCG
The DNA here is from genome assembly GCA_026954515.1 of Cladochytrium tenue. Classification (NCBI taxonomy): domain Eukaryota; kingdom Fungi; phylum Chytridiomycota; class Chytridiomycetes; order Cladochytriales; family Cladochytriaceae; genus Cladochytrium; species Cladochytrium tenue. Next base: position 14,986 of record JADGKE010003227.1, read on the forward strand.
TGGACTTTCCTAGTCCAGGGTCGGCTTTTAAGATACAAATAGATTGATGGCCAGTTTCGAGCCAGTTTCTTATTTCTCGAATAACCCAGTCTCTGGTTTGGTCATCAAATGCCGCAAGTAGTTCTTCGCTGGCATCAGATAAATGCATTGGCTGGAGCCAATCAATAAGGTCCGCAAAGACGTCCATAACAACGGTGTCGCGATGTTCGGGGAGTTTAGGAATGTAGACTTTTGTGCCGTTCATCGCCTGGGGTTTATGTCACATGAAGCAACTGCAAAGCAACTCACGTCTTTCAGTGCCTTTACGACCGAACCAACAATACTTTCCCATGCGGTCAAGTTGGATGAGTCGTATTCGACAGACCCCGCCGCGAGCGCAGGAATATGTCCAACCACATCGCGCGACCACGATCTTTCCTCTCCATCCATGTTGAGCAGAACGACAGGCTTGCCCTTGCTGGCCAGGTAAAAAAGCTCTCGCTGGCAGTTAAGCGAAGCCTCGTACTGTTTCGAGAGACACACGATAATCACGCGCGACTTGGAGACGCCGCGCGTCATTGAGTCGAAAATGCTCTGCCGCATCTCCTCGACGTCGATCCAAACCGACACGCTGTTCTTTCGCAGTGACTCACACAAGTGGAGCACGGTGGGCTGGAATGCCCAGCTGTTGGCGGAATGCAGGTTACGGAGTAAGGCACACGCGATTCAAAATAAAGCGGACTTCGAGAACGTACGAGTAGCTTATCATGCAATCGAAAGCGACACGGTCATCGTGTTCCTTGAAGACGGCGGGGTCCAGCGGATCGATGGATATGTCAAAGTAGAGCAGGCCCGCAAGTAGGTGCATCGACTCTGGGAAACTACCCTTCTCGATGATCAGAGGGATGATTTCCGAGGCACCGTTACAGGCGGCCTGTAGCAAATCCAGACATGGCTGCGAAATCTGGACGAACACGGCTGTGAGCCAAGAAAGAGTAACAAAAACGACTACTACTCTCTAGCTACAATCATCCGAAACATTGGAGAGGAAGGCGGGAGGTCGTTGTGCGCGTCCGTACCTCGAATCTTGCCGATATACACGGCGCGACCCAGCGAGCGCGCGTTAGCACCGCTCGCAGGGCTTCGGCATTGCTGCCGGCGTGCAACACATGGATACGATCCGCACGAACATCCACACCAGGCATTCCCCCCGACGGAGTCTGCGACACAGTGGCGGCGGCAACAGCAGCAGCAGCACCGGTTGCTTGCTGCAGCTTGCCTGCGCCGGCATCGGCAGCGTCATCAGCATAGCACAGCACCACAGGCGGGCCGGCGGCTTGCACCAGCGGGCCAACCGCGAGCGCGTCAACCAGGGCCCTGTCTGACTGGTTGGCCAGCAGGAGAATCATTATTTGCCAACAGAACTGCGCCACCGCGCCACGGAAATTAATTTGCAGCCCTACTTTGCTTATATGCGTATAGAAAGTAAAGATTGACTGGACACCTCGTAAACCGTGTTTAAGAACCATTGAGTCACTTTTTTGGATTGGATTGGGTTTACCAAAATAGGTTCCGGCATTTTCAGGCTGTTTTCTGCCTGAGGCCGACCCCAATACTTCAGATCGATATAAGCATGACATTACGGGAGCAGCTCTGTATTATGCATGATGTTTAGTGGTGTGTGATGGACCTTTGAGGGTTTGGGTGGCGTCAAAGTTAAGGTTTTTGTCAGGATATGTTGCACTGCTCAGCGTGACGTGGGAACAACACGCCGCTGGCTGCGCCACCCCACATCCCATGCCCCCACCAGCCCCCACTTGCTCTGTGAAGTCGGTCGCCGTGATCGGCGCCGGCCCGGCCGGCGCCCTTGCCGCCCTCGTCCTAAAGCGCCACGGCATGGACCCTGTCATTTACGAGAAGCGTCGCGGCAGCGGCATCAGCAGCAGCGACCACCACGATGAAGACGACCACAGCGACGGCCTCCTGCCGTTCTGGGAGGTCGGCGGCTCCATCGACCTCATGTCCAATGGCCTGCGCGCCCTGGACCACCTCGGCCTCCTGCCGCAGGTGCTAGACGCTGCTGCCGGCTCGTGCACCCAGGCCTTGTTTATGCTCATCGACGGCTCTGACCGCATCGCTCAGAACCTCGTCGCCTCCTCTTCCTCCTCCGCTGCCGCCGATCGCCCGCCCGTGCAGATCCTGCGCTCCTCATTCCACCGCCTCCTCATGGACGAGTGCGAACGCGCCGGAATTCCCGTCCACCTTGGCAAGCGCCTCGTCGCCGTCGCCCAGTCGAACACCTCCGTCGTCGCAAACTTCGCCGACGGCTCCGCCGCCGAGGCCGCATTCCTTGTCGCCGCCGATGGCATCCACTCAGCCGTCCGGGCCCTCGTGTTCCCCGCCACCGCGCCACCGCGCCGCGTCGCCACCGGCTTCGTCGGCGTCTTCGACCTGGGCGCGAGTCCCGCGCCGGGAGTCGTACCGCTCGGCTTCGACCACGGCCAGATGGGCATCTACCTTGACCCCGTGTCTGGCAACGGCGTCTACACCGTGCACTGCCCGAGGGACGACGCCGGCGCCTGGATGCTGCTGCAGGCCCGGCTGCCGGGCGATGGCGACGACCCGGACTGGATGCCCGTGCGGGATCTTCCTGGCGAATCCAGCCGGCTGGGAAACATTGTGGACGAGTGGGGGGCGCCCAAAACGGTGTCGGACGCGGTTCGGTACTCCAAGAGGATCACACCGATCCAGATGTGGGACCTTCCCGACTTGCCGTCATTGTACAGCGTGAGCTCCTTTCGTTGTTATCGGCATAGTCATTATTATTTGTTAATCATATGTGGGTTGGCATTTCGCAGGGCCGCGTCGTCTTCGTCGGCGATTCGGGCCACGGGACCATACCCGCCCAAGGGCAGGGTCTCTCCCAAGCCATCGAGGACTGCGACGTCCTGCACGAGCTCCTGAACCACTTTCCGAACTTTTCCGACGCCGCCACCCAAGACTACAAGGCTGTATTCCGCCTGTACGACGAGGTCCGGCTGCCGCGCGTGCACTTTGTCGCCGCGCGGTCACGCCAGGTCCTGGGATTCATGACCGCCGCGTCGCCGTTGCTAATGCGTATCGGGCGGCTCATCTTCAGGACCATTGTGACCGTGCGGAATTTGCTGGGGCTCCACGATGCGATTATCGCGTACGACTGCGATACCGCAGTGGCGAAAGCCATTGAAAAGTTTAAGAGTAGCCTAAAGTGAGGTGGGCTGGTGCTGAAGAACTTACATTTTCTGATTTCTTTCCGAGCCCAGAAGCTGCCCCCGTCTTCATTTCATATCTCAAAATATCCGAAATTTACATTTCCTGTGACTTCGTGCAGTGTTTGATACAGGTGGTAACTCCATAAGCTCAACGAGTGGTTTCGAACGGCTGAAGATATTCAGGATCAACAAGAAGACCGTGATTTGAGTCAGCGTGGGGGGTACCAGCAGTAGGGTTTGGAGAAAGCACAACGACCAGATAACAAGTATGCTCTGCTCGAAACAGGAATTCTAGTTTGGGAAAGAAGGCAGTTGATATCAATCTGCACCAATATCCTGATTGGCCAAGGATATATGTTTCACCTATCTGCTATTGGCCGCTCACCAGAGGCAAGTAAAGTAAAACCTTAAAAGAATAACCCAACTCTCCTAACCACCACGCGCAACATCATCGATTATAAGGTTGTAGATGCGTCATCCCCTCCTCTCTTCAGACGTGCGAAAACATGGCTCGAAAAACGGCCTCGTACACCTCGATGCCGCGCAAGAAAACGTCCCTGTGCAGACTCTCGTTGTGCTCGTGCAGCAGAATCTCGGACCGGTTCATCGGCGAGAACCCAATCGCCGGGATCCCAGCCTTGCGCAGCAGCCGGCTGTCTGTCGCCGCCGGGAACACCTCCGTCTCGACCGACCCGCCCACCGACTCGACCGCCCGCTTGAACACCGGCCACCACTCGCTGCCGCCTTCCCCTTCCAGCTGCGTCAGCAGGTGCCGCCGCTGCATCTCGGCCACCGGCGCAAAGTGCCACGTCACGCCTCCCTCTGCTGCGCACCACTCGTCTAGCTTGGCCTCGAACTGCCCTAGGTCCATGCTCGGTGAAATCCGCACATCGAACCCAGCCAGCGCCTCGGTCGGGATCACGTTTAGCGCGTAGTTTGTGCCGCCCGAGCTGCCGTTGATCGGCACGCCGGCCTCGAGCGCCGTGATGTTGATCGTCGTCACGTCGCCCAACTTTCTCTTTTTCATCTCTCCGTGCTTGCAGCCATCGTGCGCGTCTAATAGCTTTTCCTGCTCATCGCGGAACGCCTGCGCCTGAAATGGGGAAGGTGGAGGTTAAAGACATTCAGCCAGCGAACCCGATTCGCTGACCTTGGTACAGATGTTGACGATCTTGGAAACCGCCGTGTCTTTCACAAACCGGCTTCCGTGCCCCGTCGGCCCCGTGGCCGTGACATAAAGCCACCAGATCGTCCTCTCACCGTAAAACACAGTGTACGCGTCGCCCGTGCTCGCCAGCCCCTCGTCGAACGCGAACGCCACCGGCTGCATCGCCCGGAAGTGCTCACTCGCGATGAACTCGCTCATCCCATGCGCGCCACCAATCTCTTCGTCAGGGACGTAGAGCAGGTACACGTTGCGCTTGGGGGTGGAGAAACCGCGGGACTTGAGGCGGCGCACGGCCTCGGCGTACTGGATGCAGACGCATTTCATGTCTTGTGCGCCGCGACCATAGATGCGCCCGTCCTCCAGCACCTTTGCCTGCCGGGGGAGGGGGGTGTGAGTGTTCGAGCGACACGCATCCACGACCACGCAAAAAGCAAAATCAACGCTATAGGTCATAAGAACGTCTGCAGATCTTACATCGAACGGATCATACTGCCAGTGCTCTTCCAGCGCAGGAACCACGTCATAGTGCGAGTTGAGGATAATACCGGGCAGCGTCGGGTCCTCGCCCTTCCAAGTTGCCTAGATGAGGCGAATCCCAATTTGTCAGTATCAGATGTAGTAAAGAAAGGAATCAAGTGGCACTACCAGAACTATCGGCTTGCCCTTGATCGGTGAAAACACATCGACCGCCAAGCCAACTGTAGCACGAGAGGTCAGCAAAACAGAAGCTAAGGATCACAGGATCGCGTGAGCAGGGTATGTGAATACGCACTCTCTTCCATGTACTTGCGCAGCCACTCGGCGCACTACAGAGGCGGTGAGTTCCCTTGGTAGCAGGGCAGTGGGGGCCACCTCATGACGCGATCCGATCAGGTCAGGGGGAGGGGTAAGGGAGGAGTCGGAAATGAGAAAGGTGTAGGAAAGTAGCACGTGCCTCGCGGTAGCTGCCTTGCGGGCCCTCGCCGGTGATGGTGCGGAAGCGCAGCAGCTGCAGGAAGCGCTCGACGGCCAGGCCATTGTGGTCGGTGTCGCGGGAGGCAGCGACGGCATGGGGCTGTGCGGTGGCAGCCATGACTAGGCCACTAACAAATCACCTAACAGGTGTCAAGCCTGTGCGTGGCGCGGCTTCTTTTGGGGGGCGTTTGAGAGGGTAGCGCACCACCACCCACAGCAAATGTGCTTCTATTCTTCTTCCCTGCACGAGGCACGAGAAGGCCTCGTTGCACTTGAAGCTGTAGGTAGGCGGCTCTCTTCCACTGCCGACCACCATCACCACTACCACAAGGAACGCACAAACACCACACCAAATTACGGCGCGTCCGGCCGAGGTCGTGACACAGGTTGGTGGAGCGACATTGACGGTAAACACCACATTGAGACGGCAATTACATACAACGGCGTCGACGGAGACTGCAACACCCACTGCTGTCACTGTGAGTGTGGCTCGGAAGTGAATATCATTGGCAAAGATTGACTGTGCCACCTCAGTTGAGGATGCTACTGTGACAAGTACCAAATAAACAACTGTGCTTATGTGGTGGTCAGGCGGTGGCGACGTCTTAGTTGGCGTAGTCTCGCATCTTCCAACCATCCCCGACCTATTAGTGGCTTCTCAAGTATGCCGAACCTGGAGAAGTGTGAGTAATTGATTGTGAGTGTATGCGTGAGTGTGTTTATGTCTTGTGTAGGAGCGAAGAGTGTGAACACGTTGGGTATTCTCATGGTATACTCGCTTCCTTTGCTGAATACATTTTTTCAATCAACATACGCTGCCAACCACACAGGTAGTCGACTCGGGAGACGAGCGACTCTGGCGGCTCGTAATTTTTGACAGGTACTATCGAGGGCGCACGTTTGCTGCAAACCTTCCAGACGAGTGGTGGCGTGTGGTCGCTCCTGGCAACGAAAGGACTGGCCGCCGCGAATGGCCGCGACCCTTCCCATCACAAACAGCAAAGGCCGAATCTGTGGGTGGAATCGTGCCGCTTCCCCCAGACCATATCATCAGTTCACAAACGCGGTTTGTTGTCGATGAGCCTGTCCAGCCAGGCGACGAATTGGCGCCGTTGCTCCGCAAACGGCGAGGGGGTTCTTCTCCTTCCGGAGACTACAAATCTGTCATCCCGAAGGGGTGGCGACTGAAACCACCACACAAGGTACAAAACGCGTTTATAACCCGAAACTTGATGCGGAGTAACAATATTCCAACTACACTTCCCTTCTGTCGCTCCTCACCACTTGAATGATTTCTTGCACCAAAACATCCGTGAATACTTCTCGACTCTCGAAGAATAGAAAAGCTATGGCGTGTAGAAGTCTCTTTGTCCTTCCGTTATGGTTCCTATTGAAAGCCTGCCTGCTGACGAGCGACTCCTGCCTGCGTCCGGCCGTTGCTGCGGGCGGGAGGGCACTCGGACACTTTTCCACCATTGCACGCGACCCGCGCGAAAACGGTTTTGACATCCCCAAGACTGCTGCGGCGGCACGAACCAGTCCCACTTTGGAGCGCCAGGCGGCCTGTGCAGCACGTTGAACGGAGGACGGACTGGCCCAAAAGCACCACTTTGAACGGGTTTGAGAAAGTAATAACGAGTTTCAACCGCTGGTCGTTGAGGTCATTTCAATTACGGCCACAGGGAGCAAAAGGACGGCAAAGAGGCGAAATGCCTCACTATCGGCGTTGCACGGACTGTTATGCAGCCGCGGCAGCCTCTCTGCCTTGGGTGTGCTACGTTATTTTCACCCATTCCTCCTTATTGAGTTTAGGGTGAGCCGCAGCCACCAAATTATGATCGCCACCACCCAGAGCTAATGTTTGATACTACTCATGTCATTCATTGTGTGACAATCCATCAAAGTAGAAATGTTTCCTGCATAGTAAATGTCCTACATACCAACTGTGCCACAACCAAAGAATGATATTGCACCAGTCCTAGTCGTAGTTTTTGTGAGCCTTGCATGGTACTTTACATGTGGGATCAAGGAATATCTAGGTCCAGCTTGTTCCCCGAGTTGCGTGCAGCTACCCAAGCCGACTAGCCCTTGCTTCTGTGCCCTCCAACCGAGCATTGAGCGCAACACTGGGCTGAGACCTTGAGTATTCGTTTGTGTTGGGCAGCTGGCCGGCAGGAAGGCGCTTTGAGGTTTTAAATTCCATGTATTGCACTCCTCAAGGATGGTCTCAATTTAACACATAATTCTGACAGTCTCATTAGTGCATATCAATACTCAGACATCCGATTCCTGATCTACCTGTCTGGTTGTCAGTCTGTCCGCTGCCCTCTCCGACGGGATACAGCATGCCTCAAAGGCGAAGCAAACTGTGGTGCTCAGTCTCTACTTTTCGCCTTCTGTCTGTCTCGGCCTATCTTTTATAGGACTGGTCGCTATGGACGCACAGCCACAGTGACCGTTTGACAACGTTGAAGAGTCTTGTGTTACAATACCCTTGAGGGTTCATGCCACTCTCAAACATTTCTCCTTTCCAGACACATTTCGTCAATTTTCTGGACTGACAGGACAGGGATCGCGCTCGCAACTCCCCGTTTTCCCAACCAAAATAGCGAAACAATATTTTCTGCTATGAATTTAGCATTCAACGACATCTTCCTGTTCTAACCTGACCTGTCACAATTGGATTCAACAAGATAGAAATAACATCGTACGACATATATTTTGTCTTAGTGAGAGTGGGGAAATCCAACAGTTCCTGTTCTTGTCGATGCTTGTGCACTAATTGCTCCCGCGTCGTCGTCCAGAAACGCTTGCTGATCTTTGGGTCTGTCCAGGACCCGGGGTGCTGTTTGCTCTTGGACGCGTCCCTGGCTGTGCGTTCTCCTTGATGGCCCGTGCTCGCACCGCTGCCTTACTCTTTAGTGCATTTTCCAGGTTTTTGGCGACGTTTGCCTTCTGACTCCGCTTCAGCTGATCACGGTGTGCCTGTAACTGCGCTCTTCTGGCGCTAATCTGGGCAGCACTAGGACGCTGATAGATAAAAAGACGTTAGCATGCGAGCACGATCCGAAGATTTTCCACTCACCGTTCTGGCAGCTGTGCCGGTGTTTCCCACTGGGTGACTCACTGGTAAAAGTGGAGTTGCGGTGTTGGGCTGCCTGGGCGCCTTCAATTTTTCGATCCCTTTGCCGATCCCTTTGTTTCCCGCGGCTGCTATGCCGTCACCGGCCGTCCATAAGGGTCCCGCTATCATGTTGGTTCTGAGGCTGTTGAGCGCATTTTGGCTACTGCTTAGATGCTTCGAAGGATCCACTGGCTGCGGCGTGTTCATGGATTTGGAACCCTCACTAACTATTGGGAAACAATGTGGTTGGGAGAAGAGGGGGGGAGGAAAGAGTTCACAATGAAATCATGACAGAGGGAGAAGGGTCCTTACCAGCAACGTTTGCTAAAAATCCATTCGCAATATTCAAGGGTCTATCCTTAAGATCTGAGCAATATAGATGGGTATGTGTTAGGGTGTGTGTTTGGTTTAGAAAGAGCAGTGTCTTACTATAATCCCACTTATTTTCCGGTTTTGAGGCTGATAATGAGAAAAAAAGGTGTCAAATTTCAACTAATCGGAAGTCTATCCATACTACCATAGTTGTGGGCTGCAGTTATCCCTATGTCGATCGCAT
>JADGKE010003228.1:0-23325 GCA_026954515.1 Cladochytrium tenue
CGTCACGCTTGCTGCGCGTGCGTCCTTGCCCCGCAGACGTACGTGGCCGCGTGCTCTTGCTTGCCACCCGAACCCCCACCCCTGCCGCAAATAGTTAACTTTCTTTGCAGAGGCAGGGCCGTCCGGGTCGCGGACGGCGCGGACGGCGGTGGACAACCAGGGACTGTGCGAGCGCGACGAGGGAGGGGTGGGCCAGCGAAACGCGGATTGTAAGGTGAGGGGCTCCTCTCGCCTACTCGTGCCTACCCACCCGCGTTTAACTTCCCTTGCCTTGCCTGTGGTGCACTGGCTCGAGCCCGAGCACATTTCAGTCTTTGCGGTCCTCAGAACTTTGCTCTCCTGTCCCCAGTACAAACTGTCTTGCTACAACTGGGCGTCTCTGATACTAAAACACCACCAACTTCAGGGGACAATTTCGATATCTGCTTACCTGGCGTTCCTTCAGTCTGGCTTCGCTCACCTTACAAGGGAGGAAATCCCTCAAGCCACGAAAGGTACGGGTTGGGGAAAACACCGAACTTTTAGAGGGGGGATGACAGCACTAACACGGGAAAACCCTCAACCACAGGAACCAACCGGGGGTCCTCCTCCCCAAGCACCAAGGCCGCACGCTCCCCACGTGTAGGGGGCCGTGAACGATGGACACTGCATGAAGAAGGCGACGTGGGCGGAACGGACTGGGAAAGAAAACGACGGCAAACCTTCACGGCAACAGGACTGACGCAAAAACAAGAAAGGGTGGGGCGCACGTCGACGGGCGAGAGCTGAGCGAGGAGGAAGGAAAGCTTGTGAGACCGGGCGTGCAACCGTAACCAACAAATAGAACCAATCGACACGGGAGACCAAGCGGTAGGGAGGGGAAGTTGAGCGGGCGGAGGGACAGAACACAAAAAAAAAGCAGGGAGCAAGGAAAAAGTCCAACCAGGTGGAAGCGAGCAATGCTTTCGGACGCAAGCTGTGGAAGAAATACAAAGCTAAAGGTGAGTAAAGGGCTTAAGGAAAGGGCTAGTCAGTGGTGAAGGGCGGAAGCTAACACTCCTCCACAGGCACATCACATGAGAACAAAGGTGCACCCAACACCCAATCCAAACGAAACCCAAGACCCTCCGCTCTGAAACAAGTCACTCCGACACATTCGACCAGGGCCGATGAGAGAAGCAAAAGGCTCGCAAGAACACCTCGGGAGGACAGAGATCCTGCATCGTACGTACATTGGGCACGGGTAAGGGGGAAGAGAAAACAAAATGATGGAAAAGTGGACGACGGTGGGCGAGGCAAGAACGGCGCGACGGACGGGGAACGAGGCCACGACCGGAATCAGATCCTGGTCTGGATGCCGAGGCCCATCACCATGGCGCGGTGGCTCTCTGCGAGCTGGTCCTCCAGCTGCGCCACGCGCTTGGCCAGGTCGGCCTCGCGCAGGGCGGAGCTGTTGCGCTCGCTCTCCAGCACTGCAAGGCGAACCAGAAGGTTCGCCTTGTCCTGCTCCAGGCGGGTCACCTCCATCTCCAGGGTCTCAAGGCGGGCCGTCTTGCGCGCACGCGAGCGGCGAGCGGCTTCGGTGTTCTTTTATTTAGAAGGCGTAGTGCGCAGTGGGAGGGAAAGAGAGGAAATTGATACCGGTGAGATGTCCGCCGCAGACAGGATGGCTGCAATCAGGTTTACCTTCATGCGCTTGATTAGAACGTCCTCGGGCTCGTCGTCGGTAGAAGGCGTCTTGCGCTTCGCGGCGGCGGCGGCGGCGGCGACGGCAGCCTTTTTGGCCGTCGGTGACTGCTTCGAAATCAGAGGCTCTGGGGTCATCAAGGCGCCGCCAAAGAAGTTGACGTCGTGGAGCGGCGGGCTCGGGGTCCTGGCATCGGCAGCAAACGAGTGCTGCGGCGACGGCAGGTACTTTGGCAGCGGCGCCATCATGGCGGGCTCTGCCTCGCATTTGACCTCGGTGGAGGACACGTCAGTCAAGGCGGTGGGCTGCGGGTCGCTAGTGGCCGCGAGCGCAGTGACGGTGCTGGCGGTCAGCGAGTCGAGCCAGGGGAGCAAGTCCGCGGCATCTGCCCCCATCTGCTCGGGGGCCAGGCCGAAAGCGGACGGGTTGAAGTCAAGGAGGCCGAAAGGCTGCTCCGCGGAGGCGATAGACGCCGGGGAGGCGCCGGCGCCGATGAATACATCGTCACATCCCTCATTGAACCAGTCGGCGTCGTCAAGCGAGCCTGAGTCAAGGATCAAAGTTAAAAAAAAATGCGGATTAGTTTTCAGAGTAATCACCGAAGGTTAGGTCAGCCAGATCCGTGAATGGAAGGTTTCCAACTTCGCCGAGAGCCTGAGCCAGCTGCTGCTCTTGCTGCTGCTGTTGCTGCTGCTTCTGCTGCTGTTGGAAAAACTGGGCATGCTCTTTGAGCTGCTGTGGGGCAATCGCCGGAGCGACTGCCGGTTTCGCTTTAATGTAACACATTCAGGCAGGAGGGGTTGAGTTCAACCCGCCGAAGAACTGAAGGTCAAGCCAGCCGTCTGAAAGGTAACGATGTGAGGCGTGGTCAATCGTTTGAATCAGCATTCCAGGGAAAAAAGAAATAGAGAAACGATGGGAGGAGAAACGGAAGGGAGATATGCGGACGGGGGGTGCCATGGCAGCCGTCCACATCGCGGCCACGTTGACGACGCCTTCCGCACGCTGGGTATCGCTAACACAGCCGACGCTGCCGCCGACGCCTCCGCCGCCTCCACGCCGTCTCCTCGCCACCAACCTACCTGTGAGGTTTTTTTTTTGGTGCCTAGGTTATCTCTGTCGCGGGAACTGCCCAGCTCTGCCGCGACACCCATCTGTCGCCTTCCCTGGCTCTCGCATAGTCTCCCCCGCCTCTCTCTCTATCTCCCTGGCTCTCTTACTCTATGATTCCTCGCATTCTAGCCAAAATTTTGGCATGAATATACTACGGAAGTGACTCAAGTCGGGTGCTGACGTGACTCAAGCCTCGGAGATAACCACAGCACCCAACACAGCCGCCCAGTCTCTCTCGGCCCTACGGGGCTGTGGCCGGCTCCGTGTGCCGAACAATGCCTCCAGGATCGGCGGGTGCTAGCTATTGTTTGCCGTCCCTGCACGTCACTGGGGAGGTGTTTCAGGCAGCCTAAAATTTCCGCTCTTGCACCACCGGAGATGAATTATTCTCCCAAAAAGCATTTATTTGTCGTTAGGGCGAATACAAAAATCGCCGCCAGATTCCAGATCGCTGTACATCTGACCCCCAAAATTGTCATGTATCCCTCGCCACTAGAAGCATTCCTCACGATTGGTCACCGACACCAGGGTCCAAAAATAGAAACGCGTAGGCACCCAATTTCCCGAAACATAACCAATTTCCTAAGCACTTCAAACGAACACCTGCTTGATTCCATACAACCTAGGCTTCTGAACAGCTCTACGCCAGAGTCGTTGGTGTTTATGCCCTCCGGCTGAAGTGGTGGCACTCCATAAATGCCGCCATTACCGGCTACACTGGCTGACCAGAGTCCTGGAGCTGATGAAGCCCGCGCCTCAGTATCCAACCTGGTGCAAAAGTTCGAGGCCGAGCGGCGCAAGAAAGCCTTCCTGGCTCAAAAGGCATTCTCATCGAGCGACGCTCTGGGCAGCCCGAGTGCCGTGGCTTTGGGCGAAGACGTGTCCCCGTATTTCCGCGCCGCCTTGGACGACAACCATCTTCACCTGGGCCATCGGAATGGCCCAAGCCCGTTGTCCGGCAGCGTCAACCGGCAGCACGACGCTCATGAGCCGACAGGCAGCCGCAACGGCGGGGTAGCCCAGCCACCGCAGCCGCTGAAGAGAATCGATACTGCCACTGCCGCCGGGCTGGGCGGAGCCGGTGGACTCGGCACCTCGACCGTGACGCCATCGTCCAGCTCGTCGGCGTTTGCGAGCGCCATTTCGGCGAGGGCGGCCGAGCTACGTCACCGCGGGGCGACCGTTGCTACTCCATCAATCACACCAGGACGGGTGGATGCGGCAGCAGACCCGGCTGCCGACCCGCTGCCGTTATTCAAGAAGGTGAACGGTCGGTGGGTTGAGACGCCTGCGTCTGTGGCGTACTTCCAATCCCATGGCACTTTGGAGGCGCCGGATGTGGGGGGTGATGATGATGCAGAGGTGGTCACGGCTGCGGCCGTGGCCGGGGCGACGTGTGGCACGGACAGCCAGAAACACTCCGGCTTGCAGGGAAACGATGGAGAGAATGATGGCTACAAACCGCAGCTGGAGCCTGGGGCGGGACCTTGGGCCTCCGCAGCGGCACATGGCGCTCAGAACCCTGCCATGCAGACCGACTCGCAAGCTGAGCCAGGACACAAAGCGCCGTCAGCAGACACCACCGCGGTGACGCGGCCATATGGGCTACGGCCGGCTCCGATGACTCTGTCGGTCAAAATGCCGTCGTTGACTGGGGGCAAGGGCTTGACTACTACGGCGGCGAGGGCCACCGCCTCGACAGGGGCCGAGGTCCCGTCCCCGTGCTCGGACTGCGGCGACCGGCCGGCCAGCGCCGCACCGCCGTCGTCGGCTGGTACAGCATCATCGCTGCAGTCTGTTTTGCTGTCGGCTGGCTCCTCTGGTGGCGGCGGTTCGTCTGCGGCATACAGCTCCGGACGAGGCTTGTTGCGAATCACGGAGGTGACATTGACAGACGAGAGGCCCGACCGAGGCTCTTCGCAGTACACGGCGCCGTCGGCTTCGACTTCGTGGGCACCGGTGTCCGGAGCCGAATGGAACGTGTCCGAGCATGGAGGAGGGCCGAGGATGGCGGAGGGAGAGGCTCTCAAAGACCGCGGGGTGATGTCACGACTGGAGGAGCTGATGCGGACGGCAGCGGAGCTGGAGGGTGGCGACGGGCTGGACGAGTCACCGATTTGCGCGGCAGGCGGGTGGTGGGACGACGAGGACTGTTGGAGCCAAGGTGACCTCGGCGACAGAGTCGACGATGGTGACAGCGAATCCGACAGTGATGACGACGGCGGGGTTAGTGATAGCGTTGTTGAGTCAGAAGGACTGTTGGTGGCAGGAGAACCACGTGCATTAGCACCTGCCCCCACCAGGAATCCCGCCACACCGTGGGAATGGAACACTGGCCCGGTGACAACGGCGGCACCAGCGGCACAGAGTCGGGACAACCGGAACATTTCGCGTAAGGGATCAAAGCAAGACCTGGGATACGTAGGCAGAGAGGTACGGAGACAGCTCCTCGATGCTGTACCGTTACTTCTTCGACGTTGCAGGCACCGAGCTTAGCATTTTCCAAAGCCGTCTTTAGAAAAAGTCGGCGCCATCTCCGGAATTTTGTTTCGGCTCCTAGTGTCGCAAGGCATGCTTTACGCCCTGTCCGCGAAAGGTGCGTCACCTCTACTCCCTCCTGCCTTGGCGCACCCCGACTGCAACACATTGCATACTGCGCTTCGTCTCCGGGTAACGAGTTTCCTTGACCATGGTGACCGCTGCCGCCTGCAACCCAGACGGCACTATCATCCACCCAAAATTTCCAATCGACCTGGAGCGAATTCTGTCCGCGGTGCCTTTGCAAAGGCGAGTCGTGGTTGTCTTTCTTAGTGTAAGTGGTGCCAGTGGGCGACCCAAGACCGAGGTCAGCCTCATGGACGTCGAGATAGACTTTCAGTCAGATTCCTTGGCGACGCAGTGGGCGGCAACGTTGGATGCTGCTGCATCGAAAGGTATGAGCAAGCTGTATGCACACAATATCTTTATTGTTTTTCTATGTAGGCAATGTGTCCGGAGTAACTGGCAAGCAGGCGATTGTGCTGGTGGACCAGCAGGACAAGAAAGTCGTGTCCGACGTGCTTAAGAAGCAGGTCATTCCCATCTTGAACCTTGCTCGCAAGCCGTTCGACATAATTCGTGAGACACAGCCCTGCCCCGTCCGCTCATCGTGTTGAAGCAGTTTCCCTCCTCCTCTTCACCCAATTTTCTTTGACCACACCAAAACAATGTTTTCCGCCCAACTAACCAAAACAATCGTTAACGGACAACTTCAGCCGTCGAATTCTCGCAGGCGTGCATCGAGGAGGCGCTTAGAAGCCTACCGATGGAAAAAGTCAACGCAGTCGCATGCATCACAACACGAAAGTCGTCGCTATCTAACGTTGAGGATATCCTGCTGAGGGTCGCTAGAGGCTTGGGTAGAGTTTGCCACTTTTCTCCATCAGTTCGCTGTCACATATCATGCTACACCTCTTCTGATAATATTGGACTGGCTGGTTTCTGAATTTACTTGTAGGACTGCCCCAAGATTCAATCAGAGTCGGCGCATCCCCGAAGGATGCAGTTGAACTATCAATGGCCATGGTGAAAGGTAATCCGAGTCTCCTGCTAAATGTCCCTTGTTTAAATTTCAACTCACCATCTGGCTGCCATTACCCCAATCCACTCTCCCCACTTCAAAACATTTTGCTCAAAAACATCACGGAAACCTATAGAGCCCTTACAGTACTCGGAACTCTGCCTTTTCAGTGCGGTTGTGCGCCATGACCGGCGGGGTCTAAAGACCAAGATGAAGCACTCGTCACTGGCTCTGTAAAGAAGCCACGATCTTCCCCTCTCACCCCCTCTCAGTAAAGGTCGTGTTATTTCCACCCACTCTTCCCGTCCCCGCGTCGCCGCTTGCTACGTTCTGCTGCACCTCACTCTTTGATAATTTATTCCCTTTCCTGTTTCACCTTTCCGCTCTCTTCTAAATCTCGCGACACCATCATCAAATCCAGAAACGACGCAGCTTCTTCCTCCCGGCACCCCAACCCAGTCCACTCTCTTCGCACGCCTACCACACAATGCCCTCAAAGTCAAAAAAGAGCAAAGCGAGCCTGAAGTCCCAGCCACCCGAGCCTGCTAACGGCGGTGGCGACACACCAGCTGTTGCCGCCACCACCGCCGCCAAGGAGGCCGCGGCAGCCGTCGTCGCAAGCGCGGCAGCTGCGACAGCGGCGACAGCGGCGGCGGCCGCGAGCGAGGCGCCATCTGTCCCTGCATCGTCGTCATCTGCTGCAGTGGCCGCAGCATCATCGGAGGTGGCAACAGCGGAGGCACCGGCGCAACGGGCGGGGGCCGGGAAGGTGAAGCGCGCGTTCCTGCTGGACGAGCAGGACCGGCTGACGGCTGCGACGCAGGCGGCGCTGCTGGAGGTGTTTGGGCGGTTCGACGATGACGGCGACGGCGCGCTCAGCAGGTCCGAGCTGGAGGCGTTCGCGATCGCTACCAATGGCGAAAAGGTTGGAGTCGGCCCCAGCCAGATGGGAGCTTACCGGGGCTTCTTTTTACAGCACGCACATGTCCTTGCCGCACCAGGAGTAACTCAGCTTTGTCTTGCTCATCTCCCCCCCCCCCTCCATCACTCCCTAGTTCGAAGAAGACGCGGTCGACGAGCTGAAAAAGAGCTTTCACGTGGACAAGAACGAGAACCTGACCAAGCGCGGTTTCCTCGAGATGTACCAGGTTTGATACTTTTTTTCTCGCCTTGGATATGGCGTCGGAGATGGTTGGGGCGTATCTGACGCGTTCTTCTCGCACTGGTCTGACCGTGTCGCGCGGGTCCCTTTTTTTTCCAGCTTCAAACTCTGTCCGACCCGAACGAAACTTGGGTATGTTAGTCAGTCCTTATTCTCTGTTTACGGATAGTGGGCCAACTCCAGTTGGGGTCTCTTACCATGCATGAACCCCTCCCGGCCGCATTTTTTTGTTCAACCCTCCAGCGCGATCTCCTCAAGCACGGCTATAGCGTAAAGCTTCAGCTCGTCCGCCGCGTCACGGGGAACGCCGACCCGGAATGGGCGGTGAAAAAGGCACAATACGCAAAGGGGAAGGGAAGTGCGTGATGTGTGGGGCAGGGGAGGAAGAGGGATGAGCAGGCTTGGTGGAAACACAGAGGGATTGGTTGAGAGGATGGGGAAGGTTGCCTGGATGAGGACGCGATGTTGTATTTGGGTGGAGAGGCGGGTGGGGTGTTTGGACAAGGGCAAAGGCGGCCCGAGAGGAACTCGCATGCAGGTAGACAGAGGGGTGCGGGAAGGATTCCCGGATTGATGAAGCCGGGGGGAAGTCGGAGACGGCTGCCTCCTTAAAGAGAATTCAGCCTCTCGACCCAGCCGTCGAGCAGCCTGTTTGCACGCACATAGTCGTTCCTGAGGCCGACGCAAAGGCACAGATTCCACAGCGGCGCAGCGGCACGGAGGAAGCGGACGAGGTCGCCACGGCCGACGGCACCCTTGCCGCGGTCACGGACGCGGGCCATGTCCTTAACAGCGCCGCGCAGCTGCGGCAACGCGTCGCGTAAACCCTGCTCCAGCACCTCAGTCGCAGACCCATTCGCGAGTTCCACGCGGTGAACAACATCCCAGTGCGTCTCGACCAGCCACAGGACGTACTCCTCCTCCGAGTTGAGCCGCCCAGCCACGCTGGCCATGCCGTCGGCGTATACGATGCCTGCCGCCGCCAGCACCGCGCTCAGTGGCGGTTTTAATGACGGCACAAACATCGCGAGAAGCTCATGGAGTACTTGATTGATAGGGTCTGGCGGTGGCCCCGCCGCAACTGCCTGCCTGGGTTGCGCTTGTGGTGCGGCAGAGGTGGCTGCGCCAACATTGGTGACTGAGTCTACGTCCATATTAAGCTTGTGAAACTCCTTAAAGCGGTCCAGAGCTGTTGATCGGGTAATCTCGTCCTGTTGTGGTTGCAGACCGGACATCCGCCTGCCGGTGCCAAGCAGATGCGCGGTCTCTTCACCACGGGGTGCAAACGCGTCGTCGGGAAAGCGAAGACCCTGCAACGCAAAGTTTGGTAGGCCATAGGGGGCCGTGGAGGTCTTTGCTAGGTCGGCAGGTCTTGGTAGGCTCCGTCTTTGCGAGCCGTTATTGTCTTGCCAAGCATGAGGTCTCTCGTCTGAGGTGGTTTGTAGATTTGCGACCTAAAATAACCCAGTTATTAGAACTTACTCAAATAGTCGGTCTCGAGGCCAGCACAAAAAATGCTCACATAGACATCACTGGTGCTGGTTCGGCGTTGCGGGCCGTTGTCTGGAGTGTGCCAACCGGTAAGGCCTGGCCGCTTGTCGGCGTCGCTTGCGCCGCGGAGGTACCCGATGGATTCTCTGGAGTTCAAGTTCTGGAACCACGCGAGTGGGGGCCCGTCTCCAGTTTGGTCCGTGCCGCCGGGCAGCTGCTGCGGGTGCGGCCCGCGGATGCACTCGATGAGGCGCTCCGGCGATGTTGCCGAGAAGTTCGACACCGTTGTGACGCCATGCACCTCTGCCTTGATGCACAGGACCTTGTCTACCGGAACCCGGTCGCAACGACGAACAACGTCAGATAGTATCGCCGTTGCGACAACCTACCGCTGGAAAGAAGGACGACGCGAGGACACAGTCGAGCCTGGAAGTATCGGCAGCAGTCGAGGATTTTCTCGTCATTGCTGGCCTGCGCGTGAGAAAGGGCGTAAGCACGACCCGAAGAATAAGATCCCATGCAGGCTAAAGAAAGCATGTAGAAGCGTCTGAACCAAAAGGTGACATCACCAGCGCATCGGAATGGGATAGCTGTTCTTCTATACGCTGCCCACGAAGTTTCCCGTCGCTCGAGCGGAGACTGTCGAGAAGAAACTTTGACGCGTTCCGCGCGAGGGTGCCGACCATGACGCGGTTCGAGTCGGTGCGCGTTGATGTCTGCGGTACGGCGTCAAAACTGATGTACCCTCATAAACATACGAGGCAGATAAGGGTGAATTATGTTGCAAAGAGGGAAAAAGAGGGTGAGATGTCGTAACGCGGTACGCTGCCTTTAAGCTGTCCAGCTCGACGAGGACGACGTACGGGACAACCAGCGGTCGTCTCCTGTCTAAAACGCGGGCCAATCGCGTGCAGAACCCTAGGTGGGATATCAGCACGTTTGTGTCCACCACAAGAACAAACTCCAGGTTCTGCAACTGGGGCCGCTTTCTTTAGAAGCAAGAAACGACGATAAACCAAGAAACAAGGGAGTGGCTGTCTGAGCGGGGAAGCAAAAAAGGCGCATCAGGTTCACTTTGTCGTGGAGTGGGAGGCCGTCATCGAACACACTCTCGAAGGGCGACACGTCCCCCAGCAAGCCGCGGATCTTGTGGATCTCGTCGTTCAGGGACTCTAGGAACGCCGGATCGTCTATGTCCACTGAAGCCCATATGGTCAGCGGAATAGCGTCGCTCACGGCAAGCAGTGAAAGGGAGAAGGCATACTAAGGTCGTAGACCTCGAACTCATCGTCGGAGACCCGACCAGCAACGCCACCGCCGATACCTCCGCTGGACATTTTGGATGAAAAATCAAACAGGATAGCTGGAACAAAATGCCAGCCATTTTGCGTGCATTTTCAGCCCCCAACCAGGACCGTATTTAAAGATGAGGAGGGGCCACACCAGTGCGAGGGTCCAGTTAGAACCACCCACATGGGAAAAACACAGTTAAGGAAAACGGGGATGGGCATCGCGCCAAGCATTCGCGGAAATGTAATCGATAAGGCGAAAGTCAACGCAGGCATTCGAAGCCGCGGCACCTTTTAGTAAACACGGGCGAACGGGGGAACAACCTTCATCTCGGACTCATCGAGAGTCGTCATGACGACAGGCCTGTACTCCAGTTTGGTCGTGAGCGTCTCCGCGTCGTGGTACGAAAGAGTGTGCTTCATCCAGTTGGTATCGTCGCGCTCTTTGTAATCCTCGCGGGCATGGGCACCGCGCGATTCCTTGCGAGCAGCGGCAGATACCATGGTTTGAACAGCATTGGTCATCAAGTTCTGGAGCTCAATGGTCTCGATCAGATCCGAGTTCCTTTCAACAGAAAATTGTTAGAACGGCTACGGCAAGTTTAAGTCCGACTAACCAGATAAGGCTACGGTCCTCAATACGTAGGTCCTTGGCCTCCTTGGCAACATCATTGATGAGACGGGCACCTTCTTGAAGAGAAGACTCGGTGCGGAAGACAGCGGCATTGTTCTGCATGGTCTTCTGCATCTTCAGGCGGACATCGGCAGTCTTGTTTGCACCTTTCGAGTAGCGAATCTTGTCCAAGTTGGCGATCGACGCCGCACCGGCATCCTTGGGCAGTGGCTTATGGGGAGTGCCCGGCTTGAGGTTGTCCTTGATGTGTAGAGCGCACGCACGTCCGAATACGACGATATCGAGCAGCGAGTTCGCTCCAAGGCGGTTCGCTCCGTGTACAGAAACGGAGGCGGCCTCACCGGCGGCGTACAAGCCGGGCACAACAATGTCCTTTCCGTTTTCGTGCTTGAGAACCTCTCCCGTGTAGCGAGTAGGAATGCCGCCCATGTTGTAGTGAACGGTGGGAAGAACCGGGATGGGCTCCTTGGTGACATCGACACCAGCGAAAATAGACGCAGTCTCGGAGATACCTGGAAGCCGTTCGTGAAGTACTTCCTTCGGGAGGTGTGACAGCTGCAGGTGGATGTGGTCCTTGTGGGGGCCAACACCACGACCCTCCCTGATCTCGATGGTCATGGATCGAGAGACGACGTCACGGGAGGCCAGATCTTTCGCAGTTGGTGCGTAGCGCTCCATGAAGCGCTCGCCCTCCGAGTTCAGAAGGTAACCGCCTTCTCCGCGAGTACCCTCGGTAATCAAGCAGCCAGCACCGTAAATGCCGGTTGGGTGGAACTGGACAAACTCAAGATCTTGAAGAGGGAGGCCGGCACGGGCAACCATAGCGTTTCCATCTCCAGTGCACGTGTGAGCAGAGGTGGCAGAGAAGTAGGCACGACCGTATCCACCGGTAGCCAAAACCGTCTTGTGGGCACGGAATCGGTGGATTGTACCATCCTCCATGTTAATTGCGATAACGCCGCGACACTCGCCGTTCTCCATGATAAGGTCGAGAGCAAAGTACTCGATGAAGTAGGTGCTGTTGTGGCGAAGAGACTGGCCATAAAGGGTGTGGAGGAGAGCGTGGCCAGTACGGTCGGCAACGGCAGCGCAGCGGTATGCTTGACCTCCCTTGCCGTACTTAAGCGACTGGCCACCAAAGGCGCGCTGGTAGATCTTGCCTTCCTCCGTTCGAGAAAACGGGACGCCGTAGTGCTCGAGCTCAATGACGGAGCGCGGCGCCTCGCGGCACATGTAATGAATAGCATCCTGGTCACCTATGGCATTATTCAGCAACAATACACAACATGGACACAGCACGAACCAAGCCAGTCGGAACCCTTGACAGTGTCGTACGCGTGCCAACGCCAGTCATCTTCGGTCATGTTGCCCAGTGCTGCATTAATACCGCCTTGAGCAGCCACAGTGTGGGAGCGAGTGGGGAACAACTTTGTAATGCAAGCAGTGCTGAAACCTTCCGACGCGAGGCCGAACGTAGCGCGAAGACCGGCACCGCCCGCACCGACCACGATCGCATCAAAGGTGTGGTCGATGATGGGGTAAGCCGAAGAAATGGGGTTCTATAGTATCATTAATCATTGGGAGAAACAATTCTATCAACCACAGACCTCAGATGTTGTGGCCCTCAGTGTCTGGTTTGAGGCGATGCCACGCGGGGTCGACGACGCATGGAAGCTTCGATAGGCGCCTGAACCGGAAACTATTAGTTTGAAAACGGAGGAATTTATTGAGGTATGTACCGACGGCGCGTGAGGGAGCGCCTGCCACCTATTTCGGGTCGAACGGGAACACATAATTAGAGTGGATTTATTTGGAGAACCGGGGGTGTGTGTAGGGGGAGGGGGATGACGCGTGTGGGCCAGGACGGCAAGAAGTGAGACGGCGGAGAGGGTGCCCTACCTTCCCGAGCAGCTTGGAGGTGCACCGAAGCATTGTGGTCAGAAAAGGACAACGGTAACAAACTGGGACAGTCCCTCCGCGGGAGGAGTGGCTTTTGCAAAGAAGGGAACTCGGGGGAGTGCCGGGCGTCTCTTCCTGCGGCTGCTCGCGTCGTCACCTCGCCGACGTCAGGAGGCGGTAGGGGGTCGGCGGGGAAATTTTGGGACGGCGGCTGCGAATTTGATCGGGCCGTGTGGGTACAACCGGAGGCGTAGTTGACGTCAGACCGGTGGTATAGCAAGTCATGTGGCCGGCCATTTAGGGTCGATAAGTCTGACAAGATGCACAGAAATGCGACCATTGTTCGCAAATTGCGAAGGTCAAAACGGTTGGTCCCAAAAATCAAAGGGTTTGCCGATTCAAAAATAGCACCCCGAAGATTTCCGGGCTGGTACTTTCAGATTTCGGGCCACCATGGCGACCCTTCCGCTGGTGATGGGCATCTTAGTCACGGCAGGCACTTTTATGAACCTTCAATCCGCCACTGTGCCCGGCTGGATCTACTGTCCCGACGGCGGCGGAGGCGGCGACGGTCATGATGGGCACGGACACGACGTGGTCCAGGTCCCGCTGCTCCTGCTGCCGTTGGCTGTCGTCCGTCCCGGCCGCGATCGATACATCTACATCGTACCGCGTGAGGTTGTGCTCGCCCTGAGGTTCGTTGCGCAGCTCCTCACAGTGCTTTTGATATTTTGATCTGCGACTTGGCCCGTGCGTTCTAACTTCTCTTCGACAGCTGGGCGTCCTTTCTGTGCGGCATCGGCGCGACGATCACACTCTTCATTAGGATGGTTGGACACCTAAGCGCGTTGTGAAACTATCGTCTGATCCCGCTTTTTTTCCCGCAGCTGGAGCGCAAAATAAAATGGACGACGCGATTGACGATCTATGGAGCTTTCCTGCAAGGTTGCTGATCGCTCTTTTCATGCTATTATCCTCATCGCTCGTTGCCGAAATCAATAGGTCTGCTTGCTCTGTTCCTGGTTATCATGATGCTCGTGGCGATAGTTTTTGCCCGTCACACAAAGGAGGAGGACTTTGCGTTCACAGAGGCCATATTTTTCAGTGCAGGATGTGCTGCTTGCTCTCTCACAGCCGCTGGAATCGGCCGATATCTCCTGTTTTTAAACAAGGATCAGTTCTGTAAGAAACCATTTTACACTGTTGATCTAACCTTGTGCTAGACGAGTTCACCATGTATCAACTGTCCCCCTCACAGCGGCAACTGATACTTTTAACAATCGCCTCGATCTCATACACAGTTGCTGGCAGCATATTATACTGCTATATCGAGGGGTGGGACCTGGACGACGCCATGTACGCCAAACGTTTGTAGTGTGTTCTAATCCCTCTCGAAAGCTACTGGGCACTCACTACCCAGACAACCATCGGATTTGGCGATATTTATCCTGTGACGACCGCCGGGAAATGCCTTCTTCCATTTTTTGCCTGGTCGGGTGTAACCTTGCTCGGTTTAAACATATATGCCATTCGAGAAGTCGTCTTGGAGATCTTTACCCTTCAGGTTTAGTTTCGGTATTCGCCTGGAGCTATCAATTTGACGTTGCCTCACAGCTCGCCGCCGTTTTTTCAAGGCGCTTCGGCATCAGCCATGAAGACCGACGGCACGACGGGACAGAAGACGGTGCTCATCCAGCCCTCAGTGGAGCGCACCATCCGGTCCACCTTAGGCGAAGCGCGTCTGTCGACGCCCTCGTTTTCGAATCCGAGCAGCACAGGCGGGAAGAGGGGCCATGGAGCGGGGAACAAGGGGCCGAAACACACGCCGGAGGTCGCCACGCCAGGGACACTGCGGATCATCCGACCGTATCCTCAAGCGCCCTGTTCCATAATCTGGCGGTCGAACACCGCAGCCTGAGTCTCCCGCAAAATCCTTCTTCTCGACACCTGAGCGACCCCGTGGTAGGGCTACCGGACGCATCCGAGCAAGAGCGGACAATGACTGTGTCGCGCGGCAAGCACCTTCCATCGCTTAAGATTGTGGGCGACTCGTCGCTCCGCAGGCGCATGATCGTCGAGGAAACGCAAGAATACTTCAAACGGCAGATTATGAGAGGATTTGCGCTTACGGCAGCGAACATGCTATTTTTTGGTGCTATCTTTGCGTACTTTGAGGACTGGGCCTTTTGGGAGGGACTTTACTTTACATTTATCGCCCTGACAACAATAGGTAGGCTGTTATTCTTCCGGGGTTTTTTGCACCTAACGAGTTGAAGGCTACGGCGATTATGCCCCAAGATCCGTGTTTTC
Organism: Cladochytrium tenue; assembly: GCA_026954515.1. NCBI lineage: Eukaryota > Fungi > Chytridiomycota > Chytridiomycetes > Cladochytriales > Cladochytriaceae > Cladochytrium > Cladochytrium tenue. The sequence continues at coordinate 15,124 of JADGKE010003228.1, forward strand.
TCGGTCAATGTTTGTTTGGTTTATTTTTATTGGTATGCGCGTGGCACTTTTAAGACTTGATTTCACAGCTAAGCCTATCTGTATCCAGGTATTGGCTCCATTACATACCTTGGATCCATGATCAGTGAAATGGCCTTAAATCAGTGGATTGTCACAGTTCAGCACATCGAGCGACGAGTGGACAGGTACGAAGTCAAGGCCCGACTCAAGAAGCAGCATCGGCGCCAACCAGAAGGGCAACAACTGCACACCTCCGGCCCGTCGCGTCAGCGCCGCCCGACTGTCCAGGTCGACCTCCCTTTCGAAGCAGAGCCCATCTCCCCGATGAGCGTGGCGAAGAAGCTGGAGCCAGCCACGAGCGGCTTCGAGCCCGACCTGGACGCTGTGTCGTCTTCGCGAGATGCTGCCGGAGAGCCTAGCCCGCGGACAATGACCAGCCCCGCGGCCGAGTCCGACGCCCCTGGAGTGTCGTCGCCAGCCGAGCGGCAACGGCGGCATTCTTTGCAGCGGCGCTCGATCAGTGGCGTCGTGCAGATCAGCCCCGCCCAGCTCGGCAGGTCGCCCAGCCTGATTGCGTCGCTTAGCCGCCCTCGGCCGCACATCCCAACCCCGCAGCAGCAGGCGGCCGGCCTCCCTGACTCCGCCAACGTCGAGGCCGGTGGGCCACTGCAGTCGCCCGTGGCCGCCAGCGGCGGCTCCCATGGGCTCTCGCAGTCGCAGTCCTCGGCCGGCGCCGCGCTCGAGACTGGCTCGGTGCGCTCGCTGTCAACGTCGCTGTCGAGCTCGCGGTCGGACCGGCGCACTCGCCCGCTCTCGTGGCAGCGGTTGTCCAACGAGCAGCTGGCCGGCCTGGAGGGCATCGAGCATCCAGTAGACACGCGCGCCTCCCGCCGGATGTCACAGCTCTCAGACGGACGTGAGCCACTGCCGCCATTGCTGTGGCGCATGACTGGTGCTGGCGGCCTCGGTGGCCTCGGTGGTGTTGGGTCACCCCCTAACCCGCCAACACTGCTGTCGCCACCATTCTTAGGGGGCGCCGTGCGCACCGACCCGATCGAGATGCCCCTGCCGCCGCGGGACGATTTCGACGGGGACACCGAGCTGGCCGAGGCGGCAGGCGCGCAAGAGCCTGTGTTGGAGGATGACGACGATTTGCTCTCTGACGACGATGGCGATGATGGCTACGGCAGCCTCGCGGGACCGCGCGCGTCGGTTTCCTCTGTGCGCGTGTTTTCGGTACGGTCTCATCGCCCGTCTTTTTTTGCCCGCCGCTCCGGCACGGGTGTTGGGCTGTTCGCGGGAGGAACACCCTCTGTTGTCAGTCCGACCCCTACTTCCCATTCGGAGAGAAGCCCTTTAATCCCACCCCGGGGAAACGTTTGAAAAAGCAACACGCCTACCACATGCATTAGCGAGAGAATGAGAAAAAAACGGGATACACGTTCTTGTCGATTTGATCTGTACAGGTTTTCTTCACCTTCGCAGGATCATCAGACAGATGCAGTTTCTGTATTTCCCCCCCCCCCCTTCACTCTTCAAGCGTGACAGCCTAGACCATGAGCTTCTCAATCTGAAGCTTGATGGCCTGAATCTGGGACTTGAGCTCGGAACCCTCGTTTGTAGTGACACTTGCAGCGATTACCGGCCGGGAAACGCCGCAGGCTCGGCCCAGCGCGACCTTGGACTTGATGAAGACGTACGGAACATTCTGAAAAGAGTGGGAAAGTGTCAGGTTTTGAAAGGGACAGTGTTGCCGTCGTCAGTGGCTACGCTACCTTGTCTTCGCAGAGCAGCGGCAGGTGGAGGAGAATCTCCAGCGGCTCCGTGTCCTCGGTCATGACAATAAACTCGGAGATGCCGCGGTTGAGTGTCTTGGTGGCTGTTTGGGAGAAAACGAAGGCGTTCAGAAACCTGTAGTGAAAGTTCCAGGAGCACACACGCCTCTCGTTCCCCCCGTTCACTCAAAAAATAGAACCACAAGTCGAAAATGAATGGCCTGTAACAGCTGCACAATACTCACCTTCGTTTGCACCCTTCTTCAGCTGCTTGTAGTTGGATGCCTGCTGCACGAGATCCAGGATCTTGTTAGTGAGGTGGGCGTCCGCGAGAGGGTAGGCCTTGGAAACTGGCGCGGCTCCGTCCTTCTCAGCCTGGTCCGAGGAGGGAATAGAGTGGGATTCAGGATCAGCGACGTTGGCTTGTGCACCGGTGCGCAGTCCCGCGAGTACCCGCGTGGGCAAAGGCTAACATGCCCCCCTCCATTCACACGCAGGCCTCGGTACTCAGTGCAGATGACGCAAGGATCCAGAATGATGCTTATTGTGCAGGTGCGCAGACACTTACCATTGCGACAGGGGTGAAGAGGGGGGTGAAGGGGAGTTGTTGTGAAGGCTGGTGGCCGGTGGTTATTTTGGTGGGCAAACTTTCTTCGTTTTGCTCTGCACTCACTTGTCACGAAACGTCCTTGTCAACAATCATGCTGGCCGCACGTGACGGCGCATCCCTAGCACCACCACCTCAAGCACCCCAGAGACGCCGTGTACGCGCAGTCGCGGCTGCCAACGCCTGGGTGGCCGCCGCTGCCACTGGTACTGCCGCCACCGCCGTGCTTATTGCTGCTGGCGCCACTGCAGCGTCTTACCCAGCTTTCGCTGGCGCCCTGCCCGCAGCAACCGTGCTGGCCGACGCGTCTTCGCTGCGCGCGCTTGCCTCTCTGCTTAGCTACGTGGAGCAATCTCATATGAGAGGTGCGCTCCGCCCCCCCCCCCACGCAAGCCTGGAAACCAAGAAATTCAATAATATCTTCACTTGCATGGAACGTTCCTGGAACCTGTGGCCTTACTCTCCGTGATCCCAACAGGCCTGTTCCTTCGGTCGGAATGCATACAACCTTCATTAGTCCCCGAGTCTTTCCCCACTCCGTTTGCCCTCGCAAGTATGCTCTGCCAACCAGGACACGAGCACGGCCCGATGTTGCTGGCCGGTCTGGCTATCGTCGCTGTCGTGGAGCTCGGGGTGACCAGCTACCTCGATGCGCATACTGCGGCGGAAGCCGCGCGCATGTCCCTTGTTTTCAAAAAGAGGCGGGACGACGCAGCAACGCGGCGCCAGCAGTGTATCGGATTGGGACAGGTCGGAAATTTCGAGGGCATTTTGCTGATAGGCAGCCCATCGTCCGTTTCTGACCCATGGTGCACCAGAATTCGCGAACGGCCGGGGCTGCGGTAATCGCCATTCTTGCCGGGGTGGACGCGTTCGCACCGATGCCTGGAGTGGTGGGAGCCATCGTGGACGTCGTGCTCGGTGTTTTGCTTCTGGCGGTGCGTGCCTACACCCTCATCACGAGAACCTCATGCTTTTTGCAGATTATGATTTACGGGCTTCGCACATCGCTAAGGGTTCTCCGACTCCGGCATCCGAGGATTGAATCCAGGCGCGTCTTGACGCCGCGCTCGAGCTCGAACGAGGATGAGGAGTTATCTGGCCTACTCGATGCGGCAAAGACCTTGCACCAGAGGGATTTCACGCGGCGGCCGCCGTCTGACGTTGTATTCGGTGCAACTTCGCTTGCTCGACCAAACAGCATGCGGAACGCCTTGGCCACCAGCAAGATGGACGACTTTGACCTTGATACTCTTTCGCTGGGGACAAGTCTGGGCGGGTTGAGCCCACAGATCGGCAAGGAGCGCGAGTCCCACGCGGCTCCAGTACGCCATCGACCGGCACCCACGCGAACGAACACCTCGTCCGGATTGTCTGGTTGGCACATTCGTGAGCTGGATAGCGAAGACGACAGCGACATGGCTCCCAAAGCACCGTTATTTGGTGTTGGTAAGAACAATGGTCGGTTGCCTTCCTCCTCGGTGGAAAGGGCTATGAAATCCGGGAATATTGAACTTGGTCCACAACGCTTTTTCGGCCAAGAGGTACAGTAGATTCTGGCGACGCTCTCCCGTCTAAACCCCTCCTGCTCTTCCCACCCCTCTCACTTCACCGCATTATGTCCACGACCACCTTTTCAAATCACTGGCTTCCTCCTCGCTTTGGCATGCGGCAGGAGACGACCGGTCTTGAGGACCTCTTCCAAAAGAGCATCTCACTGCAAGCCGACCGCGGCGATGACCGAGTCGCCGATGACGTACGTGCGTGGGCGCGCCGACTCGAGTCGCACGCGCCAGCTGCGGTCCTTATTTGTATGGTCGCGTCGCTGGCGTTTGCTGCCGTGGAAGAGTTGGCCGGCCCCGGGCCGGGCCTGCTCAGCTCCGCAGCGCGGGCCGCGCGCGCAGCGGCCGGGTTCGCATCGGTGCTTTCGTGGACGGGGCTGTCACTGCGGCGGGCGGTATCGACGCACGCATGGGCGCAAATGATGGGGGCCGTCGCTTTGGTAAGTGGTGTGCAGTTTTAGTATCTCTGGCCCATTACCTTTTTCATTCCTGACCATTTTTATTTTATTTTTACATCCTCGGCTTGTCGAAGGCGGGTCTTGGCCTTGCGGCGTGGTACCACAGCGGCCTGCCTCCACTCCTGCTTGCGCTCGCGCAGCTCACAGTCTGGGTAGCCGTGTCTCCGCCCACAAGCACACAGTAAATAAAAGAAAAAAGTCGAAGTTAGACAACACGATTGAAGTATGCGACCAGGGCACATTTCAGTGCAGCTCTTAAGGGAGTGAGTTGTAATGTGCTGCATCGGACCCTCCCCTCCAGCTTTTTGGGCTGGTGCTGGCTCTTAGTGCGCATGCCTGACGCCTGCCGGCCGATTGGCCCAGCAATCTCAAATCCGGGAGTCTAAGAGGGACCGAAGGTGATACAGCATTGTGTGGGACCCGTCGCCAAGTCTAGGCATAACAGGTAATGGACCGCGAGACAGACAGACAGACAGACAGCTCGGAGTTGGAGGGTAGGTGTGTGGCATCCATGCAGGCATGTGCTTGAGCTCTGGGCTGCCTGCCTGCCTGCCGTGCATGCAAGGCATGATGACATGACAGTCGACAGCCCCGCGACAGGCCACGCCCACCGCTCGCAAAGGAAGAGTCGGCTCAGCCCACGCCGGCGCGTGCGCATCGGCGTCGTCGCCCATTGGCTTTGCCCGCCAACACTACTGCCGCCGTCGCCACCTCGCGTCGGCAGCATATGCGCGCGGCCCCGGCGTACAAAAAGGCGCCCTGGGCGTCCTCCTGTCTCCTCATCGCCCGTCCGTCTGGTGGTCGCGCCCTCCTCCGCCCTAGCGCCTCGACCTCCTTTCCCATCTCGTTTGTTCGTCTCTCCCCACTACCGCGCCACAAGAGACCGCTCCGCCTGCAATGGCCTCCGTCGTCACTGAGAAGAGGGCCCGCGCCTTCGCCCACCTAGACGAGGCGCGCCTCGGCTGGTTCCACCTCCGCGCCGTGCTCGTCTCGGGCGTGGGCTTTTTCGCAGACGCCTATGACATTTTCGTCATCTCGCAGTGCCTGCCCATGATGTGAGGAATAGGGGCCGTGCTGCAACCCGCAATTTGTACCTGTTTCGTTAATTATTCTGACCTTCCCGCCTTTCCCCGAAATCTATAGCTATCAGGTGTACTACCCCTCGTATGTCACCGGCACGTACCCCGCGCAGTACCTGAACCCGTCTGCCGCGTACAACGCCACCGCGTCCTACACGCCGCAGCAGGCGCTCTCCTCCTGGGCGTCCACCGGCAGTAACGTACACCTCGATGCGCTCCTGAAGGCATCTACAAGCTGGGGCAACCTCATTGGCCAGCTTGGCTTCGGTTACCTCGGCGACAAGCTCGGCCGCAAGAAGATGTACGGCGTCGAGCTGATCATCATGGTTATCGCCACCATCGGCTCGGCCTTCTCGGCGCCGGCCGTCCGCGGCTTCGACATTGTCACCATCCTGTTCATCTGGCGCTTCTTCCTCGGCATCGGCATCGGAGGCGACTACCCCATGTCGGCCGTCATCACATCCGAGTTCGCCAACGTGCGCTATCGCGGCATGCTCATCTCGGCCGTGTTTGCCATGCAGGGTATCGGTATCCTGGTCGGCGGCGTCGTGTTCGTCTGCACGCTGACGTACATGAAGTCGTACATAGTGCAAGACTACAACAATGTCGACTACGTCTGGCGCATCGCACTCGGCGTCGGCATCATCCCCGCCATATTCGCCATCTACTTCCGCCTGACCATCCCTGAGACACCGCGCTTCACCGTCGACGTGGTGGGCGACACGGACAAGGCCGAGAAGGACGTCGAGAAGGTGTTGCAGATGAATGCCGTTGTTGACGTTACGTCCAACTGGGGCCAGGAGGGCGTCGCCACCAAGAAGGTTGAGGTCAAGCACAACGACTTCTTCCGCTACTTCAGCCAGTGGAAGCACCTGAAGATCCTCCTCGGCTGCGCCTACTCGTGGCTGGCCCTCGACATTGCCTGGTACGGCATGTCGCTCAACTCGTCCACCATGCTGGGCCTTATCAACTACAACGGCCCGGCAAAGATCTCCGGTTACACCTCCACCGACCCGGTTACCGGCGCCACAAAGACCTGGTCTGCTTTCACCGACCCGTCCGCTAGCTGCTGGGACTACTTCTACCAACGCGCCATCGGCAATATCATCATCGCCGTGGCCGGCACTGTCCCGGGCTACTGGTTCACGGTGGCGCTAATTGAGGTGCTCGGCCGCAAGCCGATCCAGATTGGCGGCTTCTTAATTGTTGCCGTCATGCTGGCCGTCATGGCCGGCGACTGGGGCTACATCTCGGTCAACACAGGTGCCTTCGTCGCAGTCTACACCATCGCCCAGTTCTTCTACAACTTTGGGCCGAACGCGACCACCTTTGTGTACCCAGGCGAGGTATTCCCGACTCGCTACCGCTCCACGGGCCACGGCATCTCGGCCGCCATCGGCAAGGTCGGCGCCATTCTTGGCGTGCAGGCCGTCGGCCCCTACTTCACCAGCCACACCACCACGGTGCTGTGGGTCTTCTGCGCAATCATGGTGACAGGTATCTTCTCGACCATCATCCTGCCTGAGACCAAGGGCAAAACCCTCGAGGAGCTCTCGCTCGAGGACAACGTCATTGTGGAGGAGACCGCCGTGGAGTATGTCCCCGAAGTGAAGCAGGAGGTGTCAGCATAAAAAAGGGAAATGTGAACCTTTTATGTTATTGCCTACCTCCCTCCCTGATCCCCTGCTCAACTCTCCACCTATCCCCCTTCTTTCTACTCCGTTGTTTTGCTTCTATGTTTCCTATACTTGGGCTTTGAGTTGCCCACTTCTGGCGGTCTCAAATGCTCGCCTTGCTTTCTTTCTGTTTGAGCGAAATTAGAACTTCTTGGGTTGTTTTCTCAGAACTTGTCAGGTTATTTGGATTGTCGTGTTCTCCGCACTTGTCAGAAGAAATATGAGCACCAAAGAAGGCGGCTTCGAGCATGCCGGTGAACTCCCCGACGCAGATTCACAGTCGGCCGCGCCAGCGCCAGTGCCCACCCGCTTTCTCCCCAACCCATTCGCCTTCGGCAACGGCAGCAGCAACAGCAACGGTCTCCCGGGAGACTTTGCCGCCACTGCACGCACCTGCCTCGAACGTCTGGGTGTGTCAGCCGACAGCGTCGCCGGCCATGAACCGGGAGTTCAAGCGCGCGCACGAGCCGAGGCAGTGGCGGTCGCCGCACGCGTCGTCGCAGCGTGTCCGCCGGGCATGCTAAACTCACCGTGCGACGTGTACCATGGTGAGGGTCTCTCGTGTTTTGTCGGTTGGCCTGTCAACTTAGACTACCACCTAACCTCAACATATTCTCTATTTTACGTGCCGCATGCCCAAGGCGAAGCCGGGCTGGCGTTGCTCTTCCTTCGCGCGCATGCATGGGACCCTGTGCTTGAGGTCGCTGGCGCGTGCTGCCTCGTCCTGGCGCGGCGTTACGTTCAGTCGGCACTCGCCAAGGTGTCGACGCGGCTGCGCAAGCACATGGAGCAGGGCAGGCGAAGCTACCACTGTGGATTCCTAGACTCTCCCGCCGGAGTCTATGCCGTTGCAGCAGCTGGTACGTGCACATATTTTTCCCCTTCTCAGTTTTCCCTCCCTCCCTGTGACCCTTCGACCGCTGCCAACAGCTTGAAACTGATACCAAGCAACTCATGTTCTACCGTACAGTCTTCCACCATGCCGGCATGCACGACGACGCGGAGGATGCGCTCGATGCCCTCGTTGCAATGAAGCAGATCTGCT
>JADGKE010003229.1:0-23092 GCA_026954515.1 Cladochytrium tenue
CAATTAAGGTAGGCGGTGCCACAGTTATTACCGGGTCCGGCATAAGACCAATGTGGTCGCCAACTCGCTTTGATACATTTAGCGATTAGAAAGGATTGTATTTTCACTATACCAGCTCTATCTCGTCCTTCCCAGCCGGCACATGTGCAGTAATGACGATGGCCCGCTCGCTTGGACGATCTGCACCTTCTTCGCCTCCGGTCCGCGCCGGTACGACTGACAGTGCCTCAGCATATGTAGGAAGATCTGGGCCAACCGGTTGTCCTAATATTGACGACGGCCGCTCCAACCGCCGGGTGACGGTGCGCGTCGGGGCCTGGAATGTGTTTTCATCGATAGCCACAGATGCGGCAGATAGGCCCAAATTGTCCAGAGGTACGGCAGCGGGAACTATCCATCAAGGATCAAAGCGCAAAATTAGAAATAATAGTTCCTCATAATGGAATCTTTTACCCATATCCGGCCCCTCCCGGTTGTGAGCCTCCCAGTCATCCGGGCGCGAAGAGGCAGATGTCATAGTTCCAGTGAAATTGGAATCTGCTGCAGACGCACGTTTACCTTTCCAATCTGAAGAGTTTAGTTTGAAAGAGAGCAAGCAGCAATTACTACCTGGACGAGATAATAGGGCTGAACCGGATCGAGCACGGCGTTTCCTCCGATAAATCACGAAAGCCAATGCCAACACACCCAATATAGCTGCGAGCACCACACAACCTGCAATGACTCCACTCATCCATTGGCGGCCCGGGTAAGACGCTTCAGCGCTTACTGGTGTATCTATAGCTCTGTTATATTTCGCATATTATGACAAGTCTCTTACTCGACGAATACACTGAAGTGTAGAGAGTGGGTTCAGATTCAACAAAGCTGTAGGTTTTGTTGCCAGGAAAATACTTCAACAATCCTCCCGTGTTTGAGGAATTCACATAAGGAAGTAGAATTAGGACGGTCCCGTTAGGGCTTCCGAACCACTGCATGAGAGGAGACGATGCATCAAAGTCATGAGCACCCCACGGAGTGACATCAGTCCAATTCCAGTAATCCTTAGTCGAAGCGTCCAGTTTCCAAAGTCCACTTTGAGATTCTCCTCCAAAAGACCCGCCAAAGTAGTAAGCGGTACTCGAAGGAGTCGATGACACAAATCCGAACAAAACGGGTTGAACAGAGTAGTTGCTTCCCGGGCCATACTCCAGCTCAGCAAGGGTATCGTTGCTCGGTATAACCGTGTTGGAGGCTGAAGCGGGATACGCAGTCGCCGTGCTCGTATTCGTTGTTGCCACCTGTGTCTCCCAGGTCGAATTCGACGCATTAGCTCGGATATTCGAGTATGGCTGGAATTCGATATCGCTGACGGTAAAATTGGTGGCATTTATACCAAGAAACAGATTGTCCACTTCGACTCTCGTTAAACTTAGCGACGTTTGTGTCGAAATAGCCTCGACGCCTCCGTAGATCAACATAACCATGTCCGACGAGCCGAGTTCAACTGGCAGAATAACCGACCCGGCTTGACACCGCGTTACAGGTGTAAAAGATAGAGACTGGAATGTTGAATTTTGTAGTGCCAACTGCTGAAGCTGAGTCACCGAAGTCGAGGTCAAGTCGAAAGTCATAACAACCAGATCGCTAAGGACATTAAAGTGGGTCGTTTGGCCACCGTAGACAATCAACGATTGTGAGCTATTGCTGTACTCTGCAACATGATTGTAGCGATCCACAAGGGAGGATGAAGTTGTCATTGCCGCCCATGTGTTAGTCTGCAGATCAAACATAAATGGACCACCAGAATAAGACACTAGAAAGGTTTAGACATAAAAAATCTTAAACTATTGAAACCTTGGCTACCCGTGTCGGTAGTTTGTGGGATCTTTTGGACTCCGCCGAAAACCCTGCATCTGATGTCAACAAACAACCAATCTGTTCCCGAAGTACTTACAGAATGTTATTCAAATCGACAGCAGTGGCAGAGTGGCCACAGAGTCCAACAGGCATCGACATGTCGCCGCGAATAGTCCAATAATTGCCTCTAAAGTTGAAGGTGATGACTTGATCTAAACAGGTTGCAGTGGTCGCCGAAGCTGCCGATGTTGTTGTAAAAGTTGATGAGCTCCAAGAGTAGAGGTCTGCAGTGACGTTGGAGTCGTAGTAACCGCCGAAAACGTAGAGCGTATCGTTGATCATTGCCGAAGCAGCCATCATCGGGAGCGCAGGCGGGTAGCCGTAGACCCATGGCGTCGGGGTGGTGCTCCTGATGGTCAACCATGTTGTCGTTGTAGGAATCACAGTGGACACCAGGAGATCGTCATCTGCCAAAGTCAGCGACGTCCGTGTGGGAGTCCACACCGAGCCTGCCTCCTCCAGTTGCTCCGACATTCGAACGATCGTGCTTCAACGAAGCAGTGCCGAGACGTCGACAGCGCAACAGGGAAAGCGCCAAGCCACAGCCGTGTCAGGTTGTGGATCAAACTTATTTCACACCAAACTTCAACTCCCCAATCATGGCTTACCCTGAAATTTTCTCGACCGGTTGGACTCAAGATTGACTACTTCTGGCTCATTTAAGTTCTTTCTTTGAGCACCCCTCTCTTATGCCCACTTTTGCCAACCTATTCCTGTCTACTAATCTCTCTTGTTACTGACCAGACGCCCACATAGATGTCACACAGTTAAATAATAATAAGAGCCTGCGAATTTGGGCGAGCTTTAACTGACTAATAATTAAATATTCACTGATTGATTTTTAGTTGTGTAAAAAAGAATTATTTCTTTCTACTTTCTGATTTGTCCAGGGAGCCAATTGCAGCCAGTAGTGCATTTACTGCAGTTTTTACGAAACTCAATCAAATGTAGAATTGTAGTGTGGTGGAATGAAGTGTTGACAAGGAATGACTCTGAGAAAAAGCGATAATAGCATAGAGTGATAATACATCCTTGGGCAGAAACAAGAATGAGTATGAGAAAAATGGTATTGGCATCCATCTATATTAATATCTTAAACAAAGAACAATATTACGGCTTCTGCTGTCCAAGGACCCAACAATCGTCCTTTCCCAACTTTGTTACTTGCCATGACCCACCATTCATCACCAAGGTGAGTGCATATATCATGTATTATGTAGGGTGAAAGAGTCAAAATTGGAGAAATGCGAAATCATAACGAGGTTAGCATCCAGTACTGCTGTGTGGCACAAACACCCCAGCCGCTTTCCTTCTTATGTTTGTTATAGTTTGATTCCACTCCTCCATCAACCTGTAACATGCTGCGTATTTTTTCCATTTTGAGGATATTGCTTGTATCAAAAATACTCCATGGCAACGTGTCGATGGGTCGACTTTAATTGGTGGGAGACACCGAAGGCACCTCAACACGGAAGTTGGAGTTTTTCATGGTCCATATTCCACGGAGGCGGTTAAACATCATCCTACTTTATTTATGTCGTCATGGTGCAATAAGGAGCCCGAAGTTTGGGGGAGAGCCAAGCTGGGCAACCAACCAACCAACCAACCAAAAGTCTGTCTTCCCAGTGCTCTGTCTGTCGCCCTTGTTCCCAAGCCGACCTGCCTCCCTCCACGACCATCGATTTGCCACTTCCCCCACAACCTGCCGCCCATGTCCTCGGCCTCGGCAACCCCTGGCGCGGCATTTGCGACTGCCACAACCCCAACTACCCCAACATTGCCGACCCTCCAGCAGCAGCAGCAGCAGCAGCAACGCCCTTACACTTCGAAGCTGCGGCACTCTTCCAGCAGTTGCGACAACATCATCTCGCTGTTACCACACACCCAATTGGCTACGACGCAAACGATCGCCGGCTCTCATCAGCTTCCGCCTCTTCCAAACTTGGCTCCTTCCCCTCCTTCCATACCGCTTCAGTCACCGCCACGACATTGTGTGCCACCACCGGACTCCATTCCTGGGATTTCATCCATGTCGGGCGTCCTTGACACAGCAACCCACCACCGGAAGACCTCACCCATGTCCGATGACGATTCGGCGTACTCGTCTACTCTAGAGGACCATTCCGGTGTGTCTGGATTTGGTCCACCCATGCCTGTAGCTGCGCCGTTTTCATCGTCTTTCAGTGCTGGATCAGGAGCACCGAGCATCGCATCGTTTTCTGCGACACCAACAAGCCATTTCATCGCCCCTCTTAATCATTCGAGCGATCCAGCAGCAATCAAAGCAATGCTGGATTCTCTCCTAGAGTTCACATCCGGCCTTCAGTTCAGGATTCTTGGAGTCCCTCATCAGAACGCTCGATCTCGTGTCGAAACGCAAATCAAGGTGTGCTTGCAACTCGTGACCGGAAAGGGTGAGAAGGTCTCCCGGTGGTCTCACTTGCGGCTTCCGGAGCACGCGGTAACCAGAGAGAAACCGAAGCGGAGCCGAATCATGGACTCTTCTCTGTATCCCGCCCATTCTACACTGAATCTTGAGGCGAGGGTTGTTTGCGCATCGGACCCCACTCGCACAATTCAGGTTTGCGGCAGCTGCATGCAGCGAGAGAGGAAACGCAGCCGCAAAGTGGATCCTATTTCTCTTGTGCAGAATGGCAATGTGTCAGGCTCGAAAGAAGAAGTAGGCGACGACAGTAACGGGACGCTTTTTCAACCGAGTGGGCGAATCCTCCTGTTTAGCTGTCCTCACTATGTGGATTTCAGCAGCGGGGACGCGATTTTGCCGACGCGAATAACCTGTTACTGCCGTCATCAAAATGAAAAACTTGGGTTCTGTGTGTATTTCGTTGGCCGTGATTCTAGTGGAAAAATTATCGCCACCGGAATCACTCCCCCGATCCTAATCACGGACGATCACAAGTCGGGTAAACCGAAATCTCAAAAACGTCAGAGAGATGAACTTTGTGAATCGGAACATGGCTTGATTTCTCGGTCTGCTCTACCAACCCCGAAGTCACCATCAACGGATCCCCTATCTCCTCCAGGCTCGTTGAGCATTGTTAAGAACGAGACCCCATCGGCGTATGAACAGTCGCCTTTCCCGACAGCGTCAGTTTTTACGCCTGAAGACGGCCGAGCGGTCTCGCGTGCAAGCTCAGTGACAAGCCCTGGACCTGGACTGGTGAAAAGTCCGGCGTCGATTGTGCAAGGAGCCCTAGGAATATATGATACTCTTCTTTTCGATGATAATTTTGGTGTTAATGGTGAAGCTAGCCTTGGGTTGGATCACCGGCCCTCCAAACGCCCCATGATTTCGACCGTTGAAGACACGTTCAGCCATGCCGTCGCCGAAAATTTATTGGCAGCCCTTGGCGGCTCTCAGACGGCCACGGAACTTCGCAGCCCATCGCCGATTAGTACGGATGTGCAATTTCAACCGACTTCGTACAATGCGGGTTTTGACGGCGCTGTCGTCCATCCGCAGCATCACCAATTTTCAACACCAACGATCGGTCGGGTTATCCCATCAGAAGGACCTATGACGGGAGGAATTGAGATAACTCTCATCGGGTCGAATTTCAGACCAAATTTGACCGTTCTTTTTGGAGACATATCCTCAACCAAGACCGAAATCTGGAGCGAATCAACTATTATCTGCGTACTTCCTGCGTCTGGCCTTCCAGGCCCGGTTCCTGTTACCTTCCGCGAGCATCCGTTAAGGACGCTGACGGCTATCGGCGGAGTAACAGTATTTACGTACAAGGATGACAGCGAGCGTGCTTTGATGGAGCTGGCACTACAGGTTGTCGGTTTGCGGATGACGGGACAATTAGAAGACGCCCGAAATGTACGTTTTTAAGTCTTCGTTTTTGACATTTAACGTCTGGTAGGTTGCAATGCGAATTGTAAGTGACACCGCGAACGGAAGTTCACAGGGTGGGACGGGAAATACAGGGGTGTCTGGATCAACATCCAGGCCCATTAATCCCTTGTCGGAAAGCGCACTGAATCTTGTTCGGTCCACACTGAAATTGTCGAACTCGCCACTGACCCGCGATGATATTGAGCGAGTCGTTATGGAAGCTATCATGACCATAGTCTTTCACGATGAAAATCAGCCACCAGACGAGAACAGTGCCATTACTTTGCCTCGCCTTTTGGATACTCGTCGGTCGAAATCCGGACACTCCTTGTTACATCTGGCCTGTATGTGCAAAATGGCGACCTTGGCGAAGTTTTTGATTGAGTGCGATGGAATCGATCTTGATGCTCGCGACCGCTCTGGGTTCACCCCGCTTCATTTTGCTGCGTGGACAGGATTGAAGTCGGCTTTCGTTGCGTTGTTTAAAGGTTTTGTGGTTAAATCTCACCGACTAATATTAAATACCTATGAATAGCTGGCTCGTCGCCGTTTTTAACATCTCGAGACGGGACTACTGTAAGCTATCTAGCTACGAAGTCTGGCCTGGATTTAGTTCATTTGACGAGAGAATGTCTTTCGATCGCGTTGATTCAAGCAGGCGAACAGTCAGCTCCCTCGGGCGGTGGTCCGGAGCCAATTTCGGACTCATTTTCTGAAGATGGAGACGATGAGTTCGAGGAAGACATCGCACCGGTGTCCCCAACTGCTAGCTTAGACGCGCCTGCTCAGCCAAGCGTGTTATCTACATCAGATGGCACTAGTAGCTCTTGCATTGCCGCTCCGCACCTCCCTGCAGCTGACACGACTCGTAACGAACCCGTCGAACCAAATTCAACCACCGATGCATTCTCGAAGTTACTGGCCGCTGCTAAGCCTGCGGCTTGGGACGGAGCCGACGATCAAAGCAACTCCGCCTTGCTATCACCTTCCCCTCGGATGAAAGGAGAGAAGGGAAAAGCAGGCTACTGGACAATGGGTCTTGCTTTCCCTCGTGATTGGATCCCAGAGGTGCATGTACCGCAAATCTTGACTGCTTTTCCGTACATGTTGCCACCAATTCCGACGATGGCAGACATCTCGTCAGCTCAACTCCCTGGAGTACCCTTGCTTCTTAAGCTTGTTGGCTTCAACTCGGTCAAACATGAACTCTCTGGCGTGAAACCACCCGTAGTGGATTCTTCTCCGGGAGCAGCTGTTGTTCCTACTGCCCTTGAAGACGAAACGGAGCTTAACGGAACAATGACTTCTCCCGAAAATCCGACGGCATTCCCTGTTCGGAGCGGGGAGGACCGTGCTACCACTGCAGAAATCCCCGAGACGGGCCATTCCAGGATTTCTTTTGATTCCGTACTTGAAGGGGATATATTCGACGAGGCTGATTTGGCTGACTGTGATTGCCAGGCCATGGTCATCGGATCTGGCTATCACACCGAGACCTGTCGTCGTGTGAAGTTTGTTCGCGATATGCGAGAGCAGAAACGACTCCGAGATCGGGCCATCGTTATGTTTTGGGCTCCACTCTTGATGCGTAAGGCACTCCGTATAAAGATTTTTTTTTATAACCGGTTCGTTTAGTTATGCTTGTGCTGGCACTATTCCGGATCTTTCTGTCAAGTGAAGCAATGGATACTATTTTTGAGCGGCTCGTGACCGCCCGAGTGGACGTCATCGGCCACATCCGTGATGCGATTCATGGATTGAAAGGAGCGGCTCGTGACGGAGGTGCCCGTTTTGCCAGCTTTGGATTCGGGCTTGGTGGTCTGGGTGTTGGGGCGTGACAACAACAATGACTCTATCATCAGCAACTCTCCCTCCCTTTTTAGATCAGTTGTCACTATTCATATTGTCGCCGTTTACCCCTGTAATCCATTTTCTCTGCTCCATTCCATACTCCTACTGTTCTGTTGGCTCTGCTTGTTGCGGGTCTAATTGAAAGCATGCGACCTTTTTTCTACCTGTCGGAGTACGAAAACTGACTTGGAAGGCCATGCCGTCCCGTCCGAGGACCGGGAAAACGGCGCACCACCCGGATGGGTTGGGGCTGGTTGCCCCCACTCTACCCGTCGATCCGGATTCAGACGAACGCATCGTGTGGATGAAGAAGTGCGTGGAGAACGGCCTCATGTTGGAGTTTACGCGGACCAAGGAGGTTTCGGCCACCGCGTCCTCCTACCCGATGCCTCCTGATGGTGGCCCGCCCTCTGATATTTGGCGGGATTGTTTAGAAAGAGACGGGAGGAGGAACCTTCAGATACTGATGAATTTCCTTGACGCCTCGGCGAGCTCCGGCCCACCAAGGAAAGGAGCAGACGTTGCGTCTGCAGTGATTTTCTGGGCGGAGGTCGTTTCTCGGCGGGTGGAGTTGACCGCAAATGCCGAAGAGAAGTCCGTTAATGACGATGACGGAGATTTAATAAGGGGTGAAAGCATAAAACTTCTGCCTGACCAAGGTGAAGAAGAGGTGAAAGATACTCCTTTTCCTGCTGCGACGGTCGAAAACGAACCAGCTGCGCCTCAAGGAGACGCTGCAACGATGGATGATGCAAACGTCGTCGCGAACGAACTCAAGCCGGCCGATAATGCGACTGGAAGCGTCCCAGCTTTAAATACAAATGAAAGCGCTGCCGAGAATGACGAGCGTTTCGCAATCGATCAAGTGGAACAACAGGACATTCCCAGTCGTGAAGATGAATTACAGTCGTTAAGCCCCCCGACACCTCAATTTGTCACCCAGGAATTCTACAGATTGAACTTGGCGACGCAGGAGCTCCCTGACAACATTTGTGAGATGAACTGTGTCTACATCCTAAAAAACTGCTCGGGAGCTATTCCTCTGCCCAAAGATAGAAGTGGTAAGTGCAACACTACTAAATTTCCTTGTTGAACAGTTTAATAGACGCCAGAAAATTGATGTCGCAATTTTTTGAAGTCGGGTATTTTTCTGGGCATGCCTTAAATATGTTGGAGAGGGTTTTGACGGACGTTTTTATCCCCCTGCTGTCAGTTGCAGACTTTTCTGTTCGCCCAAACGCTGCCGCTGCAAGCGCCGCAGAACCAGAAAGTTTTGAAACCGCAAACCTGACCAGATCAGACCCTCACGGAATGACGAAGGAAGAAAACCTTCGGACGGAATTGATAGTCATACTACAGAAGTTTGCCCTCCAGGTGGCTCATACGGCCCAGCAAGTTGCCGGCGATACTCACTTGAACATCCCGGATCACCTTCTTTACCTCCAAAATATGGATTTAAGTGCCATATCTCTTGACTCGGAGCTTGTAAAATCGCTTGAAAGTCTTGCTGAAGAGTGGCTGGAAACCATTATTAATGTGCTTGCACGAGAGCTGAAAAAAGCACCGACCGGCAACGTAGGAAATTTTCGTTTTGCCGATCTAAAACTTCCAAGGGTCCATTGGCTGAGATTGAATTTTGGAGGGAGCGAAACGCCTCGCTTTCTGGTTTACATGAGCAGATGCATTTACCCATCGCCAAGACTTTCATGATGATATTGGCGAAGGCCCAATCGCCTGTTTTGAACCCGTTACAGTTCCAACTTCAAGAGCTGACGAAGTTTTACACCGAGGCTAAAGACAATATCAAGTTTTTAAATACGTTGGAAAGACATTTTAAGAACATTGTGACCGGCAGCCTTTCAAGCGTTCAAGTAAGAGTTCATTGGGATTTTCACTTGACTAAGTTTTTCCATAAGGATTCTCTTCCGTCCCTCCTAAATGCTATAAGGATGGTTTGGATCATCTCTAGACATTATAATAGAGATGAGAGAATGGTTCCTTTGATGGCTAGAATAGCTTGGGAGCTCGCAAATAAAGTCAGTAATGTCATAAATATACAGTCCATTTTCCGTCAAACACCTGCCGAATCAAAGAAGAAGATCCTTGCGGCGAAGGGGCTGTTGGAGGCTTGGAGCAAGGCATGTCTCTCGAATCCGTGGCATTTTTGCTAACATAACGTTACAGACGTACTTTGAAGTTCGTGAGCGAATTGAACAATCCGGCAGAGATCAAAGATGGGAATTTGATCGGAAGAAGCTGTTTGAGCTTACAAATTACATGGCGCTTCGTTGTGGCGATTTGTACGAAATCGCGGAAGTAATGGAGCAATTTTATAACATCTTTGGACCTGAGTTGAAAGCCGTCACTGGGGACCCCCAACAGATAGATGAAGTCATTAAGAGAGTGGATGCACTAGTGATCCCGTTTGAACAAGTAACATTCGAAATTTTCGCTAAAAAGTAAGACCGATCGTGTAACTTCATGTCAGTATCTCACGACTTACTCCCAGGAATCAAATCCAGTGGGATGCTTTGATGGGTCGTTTTCGAGACCAGATTATTCAGATTGAGGACATGGCGAAGCAATTTATTGACGCGTCTTTTAAAAAGCTACGCTCGGCGGAAGGCGCTTTCGATCTGCTGAGAAATATAAAGAACATCAAATCACGCGAAAGCATTAATAACCAGCTTATGGGGAAGTGGTATGAAATACTCGACCAATATGGGCGAGAAGTGGACACGATTGATGAAATCTTTCGATCTAACAAGTATTGATTTGTCGTCGTTGGTTGATTTTATTAAGCGTCTTAGGGACCATCCACCAATTCCGAAGAACCTGCCGAGAGTGGCCGGGTCCATCTCGTGGTCCAAATCACTATTTTTTCGCATAAAGAAAACTATCATCCATTTTCAGTCTCTGCAAGGTCGGACTAAACCACCTCTACTATGAGTTAATTAAACTTTAGAAATGCTTCAAAGCGACCAAGGACGTGCAGTAACAAGGAAGTATCTCAATACCGGGAAAGCTATGCGTGAATATGAGATAATGGTATCTGTAGGTGCCAAGGTTCAGTTTACTGACAGCTTTAGCTGTATGAAACGTGGTGCCACAATGTGGAGGTTTCATCAGTTCAGTGTCTTAAAGCCCACATCCTTGCTTTCGCGACAAACCAGTCATCCTACGGCCAACCATCCAACGATGGCTCAGGACGAATGATTGTCGACTTCAAACCCGAATTGAGAGAAATGATAAAGGAGGCAAAATATCTCGACAAGCTGGGGTTTATTATACCAGAATGCGCGATGAATGTGGCCCTTCAGGCAAGTTCTTATTCATAATCTGCGTGCGCTGTTGTAATTTAATAATCCCTAGGAGGAGAAATACCAGGGATTTGTTGATAGTCTGGGGTCAATGCTTGATTGCTACCATCAGGTGATGGAATTACTTGACGATTCAGAAAAAAAGCTACTCGTGGGGCACATTTCGGAGTTGCATCGGATCATGCGCCCTGGTCTCACGAGGCTGAATTGGAACTCGCTCGGAATCCCCGAGTTTGTCGTTCGCTGCAATCAAGAAATCAGCAAGTTTTCCTCCTTGGTCAATCAGATAAAGAAGAATGCAGCAAACGTTGCTTCAGCTGTGGATCATATTGGAAAGGCGATGCTGATTGCGGAACCTCAGCCATCAGTGACGGTCGAGTGCCATGTAAGTGTATTTCAATTTCGAAGTTTTTTTTGACTTTGGTTTGCAAGGAATTCTTCGATCTTATGAACAAACATCGGTCGATGGTCTTGGAAAACATTGTCCAACAGTATCAAAGCATAGGCCCCCTTCTCATTAAGCTAGAATCGCTAGTTGCTGGCACAAACACGGGGAAGAGCAAAATCATGAAGGACTACTACAGCTTTTGGGAGAGGAAAATTTATACTGCTCTGACTTATGTAAGATTTGTCTGCCAATGGCATCCTGTATTTTAACCTGCCATTGAAGCTTGTTGCGAATAATATTCATCACTTAGAGCACTTGCTAAGTGTCTTTCAAACTAGAAAGGATTCGCGAAAACCTTCTTCGTCCCATACACCACTTTTTCAAATTACCGCATCACTTTCAATACCTGACATCACTGTGGCGCCGTTGTTGCCAGAGGTGTTTAAGCAGCTTGTGAGGCTTGCACGGTCTGTCGTGGATGCGACAAAACACTTTCATCGTTGGATGAATGGAACCTGCATTTTGACGCCGCCTCAGAAGATTTCCGACGAAGAGGAAATGATTATTTTTAGCTTCCATTCTGATATTGTCACAAATCAAGCACTTGCGGGGATTTTGTCGCAATTCAATTCAACTTTGACGACGACCTTTACGAGTTTAAATAAATGGTTAGAGTCATGGCGAAAATACAAACCGCTGTGGAAAGTCGACAAGGTGAGTTCTTTACGATTCTTTTGTGCAAAGTTGACGCAATCAACTCATTGTTGGCTAGGCTATTACTTTGGAAAAGTTTGCAGCAAAGAAACCTAGCGTAGTTTTATATGATGATAAGTTAATGTTTTACAATAAGCTTGCAAGGGATGTTGAATCCCATCCATATTACAAGAACATCGATTTCATCAAAGTCATATGCACACCACTTCGTGATGCAATTTACAATGAGTCCATAGCTTGGATTATGGCTATAGGTAATCAAAATTATTGTTGCCATTGTTAACGATTGTAGGTAAATATCTTCATATTGATGCCAAGGAAAGCCTAGTTGCTCTTAAGAAGCAAATTGAAAATTTCAATGAAGATCTTAAGCGTGCTCCTGCAACACTTGCCGATTTGACGTTTGTTTTGAATGTTATAAGTGACATCAAGTCTGCATCTGAAGAGGCTGAATTTCAGTACTTGAATGTGATTGAAGCCTACCGAACTCTCTGCAATTCGAAGATTTCAGTCGAACCTGACGAAGTGGCTGAAGCGGGGAGCCTGCCAAAGATTTGGGAGGATTTACTACAAAAAGCCAGTGACGTCGATGATGCTCTGATCCCAGTGAAGGCAAAGTTTACTGAGACAACACAAAGTCAAGTCAGTGACTTTAAAGCTGAGTTGAAGAAGTTCAAAGAGGACTTTGCGTTGAATGGTCCTGGATCAGCTGAATTGGATATGGAGAAGGGCCTTGCCCTTTTGAAAGAGGCGCAAGGAAAAGTGGAGTCTTACTTGCTCCAGAGAGAGGGGCTTGTCCACGCAGAAAAGCTTTTTAATTTAAACATTACCTCATATCCCGAATTGTTCGACCTAGAACATTCCGTGAAGGAGCTGGATAAGATTTACCAACTATACGTTGACGTGAAAGAGGCAATAAATAATTGGTCTGCTAGCCTTTGGACAAACTTGGATATCAATGCTTTGACAAAGGGAGTTGAGCAATTTTCAATTCGGCTAAAAAAAATGCCAAAAGAACTCAAACAGCTACCGCCTTATAATGTTGTTGCTGAAAGGATCATGACATTTAAAGACTCTATTCCTTTGTTCTCAGATTTAAAGAATGAAGCTTTACGGGAGAGGCATTGGAAAAAATTGATGGAAATCACTGGCAAATCGTTTGATATGAGCCCAGATTCATTCACCTTGGAGAAATTGGTCACAATGAATTTACACGAACATTCTGATGCAATTGGGGAAATCGTTGCTGGTGCGATGAAAGAACTGAGTATTGAAAATGGGCTCAAAGAGGTTGAAACAACCTGGAAGAACTCAAGATTTAATGTGGTCAAATATGTGAAAGGAACTGAGGACAGAGGATTTATTCTGGGCGCGATTGATGAGATCACCTTAATGTTAGACGACAATGCTATGTCCCTTCAAAGTATGGGTGCGTCTCGATTTGCCGCCGCCTTCCTTCCTGTCGTGCAACAATGGGAGAAGCTGCTGTCTCACATTGGGGAGGTCTTGGAGGTCTGGATGGTTGTCCAAAGGAAATGGATGTACCTTGAAAGCATTTTTGTTGCAGGGGACATCAGGCAGCAACTTCCAACAGAGGCCGCAAAGTTCGACAAAATTGACAAAACATTCAAGAAAATCATGGCCGAAACAGCCAAGCACAATTTGGTCATTGATGCATGCAACGCCGAAGGGCGATTGGAGGTGTTCCAGACCTTATCAAATGATTTAGAATCCTGTCAAAAGTCTCTGTCTGATTATCTCGAGTCAAAGCGAAATGCTTTTCCGCGATTTTTCTTCATTTCCGATGAAGAGTTGCTTTCGATACTCGGAAGCCATGACCCGAAAAATGTTCAAGAGCACATTATTAAAATGTTCGACAACGTAATGAAACTCAACTTTGGCACGGGCAAAAATGAAAAGGCCATAGTTGGGATGAGTTCATCAGAGGAGGAGGTTATGGACTTTAAGAAGGTCGTCCCTATTGAAGGGAAGGTTGAGGAATGGATGACTAGTGTGGAGCTCGAGATGAAACGTACCAATAGGATGATCCACAAAGAGGCCATTTTTTACTATGCATCAATGGATAGATTGAAATGGATTTTTTCATATCAAGGAATGGTTGCATTAGCGGGTTCCCAAGTTTGGTGGACTTTCGATGTTGAAGACGTTTTCAGAATGATCAAGCAGGGAAACAAGCTCGCAATGAAGAAATATTCGAAGACTTTAGCCGATCAACTTGATAATCTCATTGTTACTGTGAGATCGAATCTCTCGCCAAACGACCGAAAGAAAATAAATTCTCAAATCATTATTGATGTCCACGCAAGAGATATAGTGGATAAGTTTGTTCGAGATTCCATAATGGATGAGTCTGAGTTCGAGTGGGAGTCGCAGCTGCGCTTTTATTGGGACAGGACGGCCAACGAACTCCTTGTTCGACAGTGCAATGGCGTCTTCGATTACGGCTATGAATACATGGGGCTCAATGGGCGTCTTGTCATCACACCGTTGACCGACAGGTGCTATTTGACATTAACTCAGGCCCTTTCAATGAAGCTCGGAGGCGCCCCTGCTGGCCCTGCTGGAACTGGGAAAACTGAGACGGTAAAAGATTTGGCAAAGGCGCTAGGTGAGTAATTTTCATGGTTCGATTAACGTAAATTTAACCTTCGGTTTAGGATTACTATGCATGGTTACAAATTGTGGAGAAGGTATGGATTACAGAGCAATGGGACAAATATTCGCTGGGCTTGTACAAACCGGAGCCTGGGGTTGCTTTGATGAGTTTAACAGAATACCTTGTAAGTGCTTCACCCATAGACGACTAAAACTTACTTTACGAATTGATAGTATCAGTTTTGTCTGTGATATCAGCCCAAATTAAAACAATCCAAAATGCGCTTGTTATGGGGCTCAAACGATTCCAATTCGAAGGAAATGAAATTGCGCTGGATAGGAAGACCGGCATCTTTATCACCATGAATCCTGGATACGCTGGAAGAACTGAACTTCCTGACAATCTTAAAGCCTTATTCCGACCAGTCGTTATGGCTATTCCTGATTTAGAGTTGATTTGCGAGAACATGCTGCTTTCGGAAGGGTTCACGATGGCAAAAGGCCTGGCGAAAAAGATGGTTGTTCTCTACAAGTTAGCAAAGGGCCAGCTCTCAAAGCAGCATCATTACGACTTTGGCCTGAGGGCACTTAAATCTGTTTTGGTTATGGCGGGTTCTTTGAAGCGAGGATCGCCAGATCTCAATGAAGATGTTGTACTCATGAGGGCGTTGCGCGATATGAACCTCCCCAAGTTTGTCTTCGAGGATGTGCCTTTGTTCCTTGGCCTGATAAATGACTTGTTTCCTGGACTGGAGTGCCCCAGGGTTAGATATCCCAATTTTAATACGGCTGTTGAAGAAACGCTACAAGAAGGCCAGTACATCATGGTCCCTGAGCAAGTTGACAAAGTAATTCAGCTGTATGAGACAATGTTGACTCGCCATACATCCATGGTTGTTGGTCCGACTGGAGGTGGCAAATCCGTCGTGATTGACTGCCTAGCCAAGGCCCAAACACGCCTTGGACTTCCGACCAAACTATTTGTGCTCAATCCGAAGGCAGTCACCGTTGCAGAATTGTATGGTGTATTGGATCCAACGACCCGAGATTGGACAGATGGACTTTTGTCAAACATCTTTCGTGATGTTAATAAACCAACTGAGAAGAAAGAGCGTAAGTATATAGTTTTTGATGGCGATGTAGATGCCGTCTGGGTTGAGAATATGAATTCGGTAATGGACGACAATCGTCTCCTAACGCTGCCAAACGGAGAGAGAATACGGCTCCAAAAGCATGCATCCATGCTGTTTGAGGTCGGGGATTTGCAATACGCGAGCCCGGCAACAGTATCGAGATGTGGAATGGTATATATGGACCCGAAGAACCTTGGTTATGTTCCTTTCTATTTGAAGTGGGCCAACACAAGATCGTCTAAGCAGGAAACAGATATGCTTACGAAGCTCTTTAAGAAGTATGTGCCTTCACTGATGGACTTCGTGTTGGAGGGACTTTTTGAAGGCTTCACAGGAGAGCCACTCAAGAGAGTTATTCCGGTCTCTCCTTTGACTATGATCGCTCAATTATGCAACTTGCTGGACGTTCAATTATGCGAGCCAAAGCAATTTTCGCAAGAGTCGATAGTTGAGGCGTCGTTCATTCAGTCGATTGTTTGGTCCATCGGTGCAACCATACTTGAAGACGATCGAATAAAATTTTCGGACGCAGTAAAGAAAATTGCAGAGCTTCCATTTGTCCACACGCCAAGCGCTGTTCACATAGGGCAACTTCCGGGCAATGATAAGCATCTGTATGATTACTTTTTCGATTTTTCTGAGCTCCAATGGATTCCTTGGGGCCACTACGTTCCTCAGTATGAGCATAGAAGACAGGTTCCCTTTTATGATATCCTTGTACCTACGATGGACACTGTACGACACACGTGGCTGCTGGAGAAATTGGTTAGCAACAAGAAACCTGTCTTGTTTGTTGGAGAAGTCGGAACTTCTAAAACTGTGACCATCCAAAACTTCTTGCGACAACTTCCAGCTGACAAAAATCTGATTCTAAATATCAATTTCTCGTCTCGAACAACGTCTTTGGATGTGCAAAGAAATTTGGAGGCTAATGTGGAAAAACGCACAAAGGATTCATATGGTCCTCCTGCAGGGCGTCGGCTTCTCACGTTTATCGATGATCTGAATATGCCGAGTAAAGATACTTATGGCACACAACAACCGATAGCAATGTTGAAGATTATAATTGAAAAGGGTGGGCTGTATAGCCGAGGAAAGGAGCTTTTCTGGAAGTATTTGAAAGATGTGCAGTTCGTGACTTGCATGGGCACGCCTGGAGGTGGAAGAAATGAGATAGATCCCAGATTTGCATCGTTGTTCAGTGTATTTAACATTACATTCCCTAAAGAGGAAAGTTTGGATCGGATCTATGCTTGCATTATCCAGGGGCACACAAGTATTTTCAACCCCGACATTCAATCCGTTGCCAAAAAGCTAACACCAATTACACTAAAGCTGTACCATGAAATAATCAAAAACCTTCTCCCGACGCCCTCGAAATTTCATTATATATTCAACCTGAGAGATATTTCGAGGGTGTACGAGGGCATTTGCCAAGCGACCCCAGATCAGTTTTTTGAGACAAAGCACCTCGTGAGATTATGGCGGAACGAATGCCTTCGTGTTTTCCATGACAGGCTTATTAATGATCAGGATAGAGATTATGTCAACAAACTTCTAAACAGACTCGTGTTGGACAACTTTGAGGCATGCGAAGAGTACGTGACGCGGAGTCCTAGTCTCTTTGGAGATTTCCGGCATGCTCTACAGGAGGAAACGGCTCGTATTTATGAAGATCTTCTTGATTTCAGCGCAGTCAGGCCTATATTCCAAGAGATTCTTGAAGAGTACAATGATCAATTTAACAAAATGAATTTGGTTCTGTTCGATGATGCTCTTGACCATTTGACGAGAGTTCATCGAGTTATCCGGATGAAACGAGGACACGCACTGCTGGTTGGAGTGGGTGGATCTGGGAAGCAGTCACTTACTCGATTGGCCGCCTTTACAGCTGGATACAAAGTATTTGAAATCACGCTTACAAGAGGATACGGGGAAAATGAATTTAGGGAGTCATTGAAGACTCTTTACGGTCAATTGGCATCTGGTGTTAAAACGGTCTTTATGTTCACGGATGCACATGTCGTTCAAGAGGGGTTTTTAGAACTCATCAATAACATGCTTACAACTGGCATGGTTCCTGCACTGTATGATGACGAAGAAAAGGAAGCTATAATTGGAACTATCAGGGATGAGGCAACCAAGCTGGGACTGATGCAGAACAAAGAAACAATGTGGCAGTATTTGGTGAACAAATGCAGTGACAACCTGCATATTGTTCTTTGCATGTCACCGCAGGGTGATAAGTTACGTGAACGATGTCGCTCGTTTCCTGGGTTGGTCAATAATACTATTATTGATTGGTTTCCTCCTTGGCCCGAACAAGCACTATTTTCGGTCGCAGATGCGTTCATAAGAGAGGGATTATTGCCCGACACCCACCGACCGGCTATTATTACCCACATGGTCGGAGCTCACCAATCTGTTGGAGAGATGAGTCAACTATTTCTCCAGAAGTATCGCCGTGCAAATTATGTGACTCCGAAAAATTACCTCGATTATATAAATACCTATAACAGGCTCCTTGATGAGCAAAGAGAATTAAATGGAAAACTCTGCGCTCGTCTAGAATCTGGCCTTGGAAAGCTCGAGGAGTCATCAAAACAGTTGGATGAATTAAATGCACAACTGGCCGTGCAGAATGTGGCCGTGAAAAATAAAACCGAAGCCTGCAATAAACTCCTTGAAGTTATCACAGTAAACACAGCAGAAGCAGAAGAGAAGAAGGGACTGGCAGAAGCCAAAGGAAAGGAGCTTGACATTCAAACTGTCCAGATAGCGAAGGACAAAGAAGAAGCTGAATCTGCACTTGCAGAAGCTCTTCCCGCCTTGGAGGAAGCAAAGCTTGCGCTTAATAGCTTGTCATCTTCAGAAATCACAGAGATTCGATCCTTCGCGAAACCGCCAAAGGAAGTGCAAAAGGTCTGTGAGTGTGTTTGTGTCATCAAAGGCATAAAGGATATATCTTGGAAAAGCGCAAAAACCATGATGTCACAGACAGATTTTAAGACGTCTCTTTCTTTGCTTGATGTGGACGCAATATCCGGGAATCAAATCAAATCTGTGAAAGGAATTCTAAGAGAAATGGATGTGTCAGTCAGCCGTATGCTCGAAATTTCATCCGCCGGTGCCGGGCTTCTGAAGTTTGTTTTTGCTGTTGTTGGATACTGCAATGTCGCAAAGCAAATCCAGCCGAAGCGCCAGGCGGTCGCTCTACTTGAGAAAAATTTGGCGCTGTCAAAGAATGAGTTCGACAAAATCACCAAAGAACTTCAGAGGTTAAACGAGCAGCTGTCGAACCTACAGCAAAGCTTTCATCAGGCCAAAGCGGAGCAGCTCGAACTGAAGCAGATCGCCGAACTGATGGAGCGTAGGCTCCAGGCGGCTGACAAGCTTATTTCCGGTTTGGGCTCTGAGCGAATCCGCTGGGCAAATGATCTCGCTCAATTGAAAGATCAAAGAGTTCAGTTGATAGGAGATTGCATCTTGGTATCAGCCTTTCTTTGTTACACCGGTGCCTTCAATTGGGAAGTTCGTAATGAGTTGATACAGGATAAGTGGAAGGGGGACCTTATCAGTAAAGAAATTCCATTGAACCCGGCATTTAGAGTTGAAAAGTTGATGGTAACCGATGTAGATTTATCCCGATGGGCACAAGAGGGATTACCTGCAGACGAGCTCTCAATTCAAAATGGAATTCTTACGACAAAAGCATCACGGTTTCCTCTTTGCATTGACCCTCAACAGCAGGCACTGGCATGGATAAGGAAGCGTGAAGCATCAAACAACCTAAAGGTGTCGTCATTTAATGATCCGGACTTTTTGAAGCACCTAGAAATGGCTGTTACCTATGGATTCCCGTTTTTGTTTGAGGATGTTGATGAATATATTGATCCTGTCATCGACTCGTTGCTGGAGAAGAATATTAAAAGTAATGGTGCGCGGAGATTCATCGTACTCGGCGACAAAGAAGTTGACTACGATCCTGGGTTCCGATTGTATCTTACTTCGAGACTTGCGAACCCCTCATACTCCCCGAAAGTGTTCGGGTCCGCAATCGTCATCAACTACAGTGTGACTTTTAAAGGTAATATTAATATCATCTAATATGAAATAGTGTCTTTTATTAATTTTTGTAGGTCTAAGTGATCAACTTTTGAATGTTGTTGTTGGCCATGAAAGAAAAGAACTGGAAGAGCAAAGAGAACGTCTAATTTCTGAAATGAGTGCAAATAAAAGCCTCTTGAAGGATTTAGAAGATACCTTATTGAGAGAACTTGCATCCTCGACAGGTCTAATGCTTGATAATGTTGATCTCATCCGAACGTTGGAAGAGACGAAATCGAAGGCAACGGAAATTGCACAGAAACTTCTACTTGCTAATCACACATCGGCTGAAGTTGAAGCGTCGAGAGATGCCTATAGGCCAGCTGCGAAATGTGGGGCTGTTCTCTTTTTTGTGATGGCAGAGCTGTCTACGGTGAACCCCATGTATGAGTATTCGCTTGGCGCATTCTTGGAGGTCTTTATTGCGTCCTTGCACCGTAGTAAACCAGACCCTATACTGAGTAAGAGGTTGGGCAAAATTATGGATACGTTGAAGTATGCAGTGTACAACTATTCATGCACAGGTCTGTTTGAAAAACACAAACTGATGTTCTCGTTCCAAATGACTATCAAACTGATGGAAGCCGACGGTCAGATTGACTTGGTCGAACTCAACTTCTTCTTGAAGGGAGATATATCTCTGGAAGAAGTATCGATACCGAAGCCATTCTTGTGGCTTTCGGACCAAGGATGGAAAGACCTTGTGAAGTTAGGAAGTATTAACTCTGTATTTGCGAATTTGGCAAATGACGTGACGGAAAATGAAACTAATTGGAAAAACTGGGCTCGGTTAGAGGCGCCAGAAAATCATTCCATACCCTCAGGGTACTCTGAAAGCCTTAACTCTTTTCAGCAATTATGCCTTCTAAGATGTTTTAGAATCGACAGAGTATACAATGCTGTCACAAACTTTGTGATTAAAAATATGGGGGAGAAGTATGTGATGCCTCCAGTCATCAACTATCAAAATATTTACGAGCAGTCCTCACCGACTGGCCCAGTTGTGTTCATTTTAAGTCCTGGTGCGGATCCCCAAAGCGACGTTCAAAAGCTTGCAGAAAATCTCGGATTCGGAGGAAATAAATTGAAGTTTCTTTCGCTCGGGCAAGGTCAAGGGCCGGTTGCTCTTCAGCTCCTTGAGACTGCTGTCGCAAGGGGCCAGTGGCTTATGCTTCAGAATTGCCACCTGCTCGTTGAGTGGCTTCGAACTCTTGAAAAGGTTTTAGAAAAGATCGAACGCCCGCATAAGGACTTTCGTTTGTGGTTGACAACCGAACCAACCGGGCAATTCCCGATTGGTATTCTTCAAAGGTCACTGAAAGTTGTGACGGAACCCCCCAACGGATTGAAACTGAACATTAGAAGCAACTACATCAAAATGAACGATGATATGTTAAATGAGTGCAAGCACGAGACTTTCAAACCACTCGTCTATGTTCTCGCATTCTTCCACGCAGTGCAACAAGAAAGAGGAAAGTATGGTAAAATCGGTTGGAATGTCAAGTATGACTTCAATGAGTCCGACTTCCATGTTAGCCTTACGATCCTAAAAACGTACTTGAATAAGACTGCTGATTCTCAAGAGGGAAAAATACCCTGGACAACACTCCGTTACCTTATTGGTGAAACAATTTATGGAGGAAGGGTCACCGACGATTATGACCGCCGTGTCCTAATGACATATCTCGAGGAGTATTTGGGTGATTTCATATTTGACACCTTTCAGCCATTTTTCTTTTTCCAAAACGCCAACGTTGAGTATAAAGTTCCAGTGGCCAAAACATGTGGCGAATACATTGCATATATAGAAACTTTACCCTTGGCAAACGCACCGGACGTATTTGGATTGCACCCTGATGCTGAAATCGGTTACTTGACAAATGCAGTAAAAGATATGTGGGCGCAGCTGATTTCTCTACAGCCACGCACAAGCGAAGGTGCTGGCGGAATTTCCAGGGAAGATTTTATCTCTGGTATTGCGAATGACATCCAAGGACGCTTGCCAACGACCTTTGACATTGCGCAAATATATAAAGGAATTGGAGCGACACCGTCACCTACCCAAGTGGTTCTTTTGCAAGAATTGGAGCGTTGGAACATCCTTGTGGATAAAATGGTGCAGTCTTTGCGAGACTTGAAGCGGGCCTTGAGTGGCCAAATTGGCATGTCAGCCAAGTTGGACGAGCTCGCAGGTGCACTATTTAATGGTGCGCTTCCGTCCTTGTGGAGGGCTTCGGCGCCTCAAACTGAAAAGGGTTTGGGCGGCTGGATGCAGCACTTCGAACGCCGGTATCAACAGTATTCATCGTGGATAAAGTCTGGCGAACCCATCGTCATCTGGCTTTCCGGGCTCCATGTTCCGGAAGCCTATATCACAGCGCTGGTTCAAACCACTTGTCGTCGCAATGGCTGGCCATTAGACCGCTCGACACTGTACACTCAGGTTACGCAATACACTGATCCAAAAGAGGTGACCGAAAGAGCCCCAAGCGGTTGCTTTGTGCAAGGGTTGTACCTCGAAGGAGCAGCCTGGGACCTTCAAAACAACGCGCTTCGTCGTTGCGAGAAGGGCGGTCGGCTACTTGAAGAACTTCCTATTCTGCGCATCATACCCATTGAAGCTTACAAATTGAAGCTGATCAACACGTTCAGAACACCTGTCTACACAACACAGCTTCGAAGAAATGCAAGCGGCGTCGGCTGGGTTTTTGATGCCGACCTCAGTACAAATGATCACATAAGCCATTGGGTGCTCCAAGGCGTCGCGTTGATATTAAATACTGATTGATGAAGTATTTTGTACGTTGAGAGTATGTAAGTTGTATCGCTTGCTACATTACACTGATTATCTGCAAACTAGGTTCTCGCGAAAATTGGTGTTCGTTCTTTGCTCGCTTTGGCTTCAGGTGTGAGAAATTGAAGAGTCTGGGTTCGTTTGTAGAGCTGCGCATATTTGTGGAGTTTCAGCCACGCAGAAAGCATTATATTACTCCTCTGAAAAGTGTACGTTTTGGGGCTGCTGAATCTCCCTCGGCGGTCTAGAACGTAGGGGTGGGGTGTAAAGAAACAATCTGATCGATAGAATATGTTCACTGTAGGGGAAAGGCGCTTAAAAGGCCGACAGAACTAGGAGCAGGAGAAGAGTGAGGTTGAAAGAGGAGGGGGGAGAGACAGGGGGAGAGAGAGAGAGAGAGAGAGAGAG